>LPNX010417840.1:322500-393928 GCA_001517045.1 Pseudotsuga menziesii | reverse complement strand
TCTCCATCAGCTGATTTGGTCTATCTCCTTGGGATTTGTGCCCCCCTGGGCTGGATCTCCTAGTTTTTGTATATATCCAAGCATAAGCCTCCTCTTCCAGGAGTTAGAACTGGGATTGAGGTGCTGCTGCTATTGTACTGTTGTTATTGTTCATTTGAAATAAAGAGAAGCTTTGGAGGCAAGACGATGTTGTGCCATTGTATGTGTGGATGATCATTGCCATTTTTCACTTAGGTAACCAGTATCTGTGTTCATAATTTGCTAATTGCTTGTGGATTCGTTGCTAAGATTGATAATAAGCTTATTATAATCTTGATAGGAAAGGTGCTTTTCAATAAGTTTATTGGCCATCTCTTTCCTTTGATGCATGTTTAGAGATCTAGATTCAGCATGTTCTATAAGCTTATATGCATGTTATTCTGAATCTCTATGTATGTACTAATCGGATCTCACAAGTTTTTCGGCAAGTTTTTTTTTTTTTCAGCTGAGCTGCAGGTTCCTAGATTGGAAAGGATGCTGATCTAGTTTGTTTCTTCACTCTCTCCAAAACCTTCCAAAGGCATAGTCCCTCGACATTCCACCTGAAAGCTCCACTATGGATCTTCAAGGCTACCAGCATTTCTCTCCTCCTCTTCCTCCCTCAAAATCAACTCTTTTACCCGGTTGCTTTGTTCATAGCTTTGATATTGTTTAGATCTATCATCTTAAAAGTAAATTTAACATAGATCTATCTTCTCAAAGCCCATAGTCTAGATCTTGCTCTTAAAAGGTTTCATAAGCATTCTAGATCTATCTTTAAGGAAATCGTTCTTTTTGCATGGAATTTTAAAGAAAATTTGTAGCTTGCATGCATTAGATTTCTATTTTCTGTTATAAAAGATAAATATAGCAATCAATGCACATCATATTGGCTGCCTAAAAGGCAAGCCAAGATCCCAAGGAAAGCTTGCTTTCCTTGGTTTCTTTTTTACCATTTTTAACTAGTTTTTACTTAGCATTTTTTGTTTAAAAGTAAGTTGACCCAAAGGTACTTTCATAGTGCTTTTGGGCATCTTTCAGTCTAATAAGCTTGCTGGTTTTTAGCAGGCATAACAGAAAAAAGGAGGATCTGCTGTTCGAAAGTGATTTTAGGGCCTCTAAATCCCCCCAGGGGTCTCCTTTTTTGACTGAAATCTTTAATTTTCGCACTTTATAAGCTCTTGATTTCATTCTATATAAGAATCAAGAGGCATCATATCAGTTTGTTGATATTGTAACCGCTGGTAATAAAAATAATTTTCGAATAGGCTCTTTCGAGCCCATTCCCCATCCCCCCTGGGGGGATTTGCATCCGTGTCATTTTTTGCTTTTCGTTCATTTTTTTTAATCTAGCGTATTATTAACCTGCAGGGTAGTATACTTTGATATAAAATCAATTCCATATTCCATTTCTATTGTCTTGAAAGTAACTTTAATACTTACCCCACGAGCCTCCTTTTGAGCCGAAAGGTGAAGAAAGGTTCATGGTAGTCTAATTAGAAAATTGTGGTTTGCTCATATTTTTCTGTTTCATTTGCTATCATCATTTGTTTCAGTAACCATAATAAAATCAACCCCTCCTTGATTCCTCGATTAAGGTCCACTTGGACCGAAAGAGGTTCCTGAAGGGTTTTCTTTTTTAACAAGAACATCTCTCTCAAAATTTACTAAAATTGACAAGACTCCGGTGTGTATGCTCTGCACTTGGCTGCGGTTCGTCCGATCAGTCAAGCTGTATCAAAAGCATTTGAGTGACTAGTATAATTAAGATTCACTTTCCCAAATTGACAAACCATCAGGTGAAAATCCAACACCTAGATCAAACCATTACGGTGGCAAAATACCCAAAGGAATCGGGAACTTCTGAAAAGTGACCTCGGGGCGCCAATCTTTGTCACACCCTAACGGGTGCATTATGAACAATAGCCCCAGAGACTCCATTCAGCCCACATATTCCTTGCGGGTAGCCGTGAAGGTTTAGTTTTGGACATACTCCAAGTACTCTCGAGTATATCTGGAGTCCACCCCTTCGCCTAATTTTAATCAACTCATATTTTCACATTAACTTAAAACGTACCAAGAGGCAATTGCAAAACATTCACTCCAAGCACATGCAAGTATATTGATTTCTTTTTGACTCCATTTTTAAGGCACTGGTTATTTTCTTGCTATATATTTATATTGTGTCTCAGCATTGTGCTTTCGTGCGCTCATTTTTGTATCTTGTCATCTATGGTTGTTTATGGTTAAATTTCAAACTCCTAAGTAACTCATTCAGTTCAACATCACCATACTAAGTAATTTAGCCTTAGTAACTTAATAGGGTCTACCCCCCTTGGCTTCGTTAGGAGTTGAGCCTAAACGGAGGAGTCAAGAACAAGGTGACAGCCTTGACTCGAGACTTGCCCCCAAGGACACACCGAGTGGCTTGAAGATTTCTGCCACGTGACCCAGGTGTGTGTAAGGCGACAATAGCTACAATAATGGCTCTTCCTCTAGAAGAAAGCCTTGGGGTTGACATTAGAATCCAATGTCCTCTAGAAGAAGGCCCTAGGGATGGAGATGGAATATGACATCCTCTAGAAGAAGAAACTATACTCTTAACATCCCCTACTGATGCTATTGTCAAGTCCAAGTCCTTGTGTTTGTGTTTGTGAAGGTGGCGGCGCACTCCCAGTGTCAATAGACACCTCCTGTAAGGATTTCTTCTTTGTGTTGATGTTTGTAGCTGAAATAAGTATCTCCACATGGATTTGTGTCTATCTTGTGGAGATTGTCACTGATACCTCTAAGAACTTTGGAATTTCTCATACAGGCATCTCCACATGGGTTTGTGTCTATCTTGTGGAGATCATCATTAATACCTCTAAGAACTTTGAAATTCACTTTATTAAAGTCAATTATTACAGTGAATGTCTTGTAAATTAATTGAGGTTTAATTTAATAAAGTGCCCAAATTTTGGCATTAGTGACTTAAATAATTGAATCTTAGTTCTTGATTTCAAGTGAATGAGATCTAATCTCAGCCATTGAAGTTAAGGTTTTGGTTCATCTCAATAAGATAAAAGGCATCCAAGGTGAGGCGAGAAAGACACAAGAGAAACTCAAGCATTGAGTTGGAGATTTTCTGGAGAGAGGACTTTCTATTTCCAAATTTGGGAGAAAGAAATATTGCAGTAGCCAGAAATCTTTGCAGGTGGGTCGTACCATAGCGAGAGCCTTAGAAGTTTGTTCGGCAAATAGTAGAGGTGAAGAGGTAGGTCGTACCAGATAGTCGTACAACTAGCAAGGTTGTACAACAACACTGTATAGGTCTATACAAACTTTACATTACAACAACAGGCAAAGAGGGTTTTGTTGGGAAAGGATTTTTTATGGAGGGCATTTTTCTAGGTTTGTTGCAGTGTATTTTCTCATAGCCATTTTTCAGTAAGAGGGCCCATGTAAACTTGGAAAATATTTAAATGAAAAGTTGATTTGAAGGGAAGAGATTATGTGTGCTTTTATTGAGTAGATTTGTTTCCATCAAGGTTACAGGAACCNAATTATAATTTTATAAAATTCACAAATTTAAAATCATATACATCATAGATTAGTGAAGCACCATCAATGATCAATGATATTGATCATACATGAAGCATTTACTTTATACATTCATCATATTGTCATACTGATACATTTAACAAGCATATATAGCTCTTGCAACTCTATTGTTTGTCTCATCCCTCCCTCCAAGTCAAACATTTGGGCCAAGGGTCCAAGGTTTTGTCTCTTGCGGGCATCCTCAACAATCAAAGGAACTTCATTTCCCCTTTTTGAGAAGGATTGTTGCCTTGAACTCGTCCTTTCTCCCTTGCCTATATCTACAACATCTTGCTTTGCTTGAAATGCCTCCACATCTTTTTAGGTGATTTTTTTACAATGATGAACTCCATTATCACCTTCAAGACAAAGAAATTGGGCCCTAACCCTCGTGCACGACCCTGTAAAATTTATTTTGCACATGTTGCAATTCCACAAGCAACCACCACCACCTTTGTTTTTTTCTTTCATCCCAATCTTGGTCACATACTTCCACAGGGGAGAGTCAACAGGGTATCTTGGTAATTGTTGTTGCTGCACATTTTGTTGACGATCATTGTTTCCAGCTCTTGTACCTCTCCTAGACTGAAAAAGTTGACATGAGGCCATTGCTAGTGTGGTGTTTAGTAAACTTGGCACTTCACATTGTATACTGTGTCATTGACAACTACATGTTGATCAGTTATGACCCATTGGCCCCGCTTACTATTGTTAGCATACATATCAATTTTTTTGTTGTAGCATACACAACAAATGTTTTTGTTGTGTATGCTAAGTAACAAGCATACACAACATGAAAAAACACACAGCAAAGTTCAAACACCCACAACACACACAACAAAGTTCAAACACACTACAATCTGCACAATGAAATGAAATGAAACAACAATCTACTTACTTGTGATCCCATCGACTTCTGATGATGTCTCTAAGAGCCAAACCCGTCGTCAAGATGTTGAGTCTTCTTGCTTGTTACCCCCCCAATTTGACAGGGGTGTCCACAAAGCAGTAGTATCATGATTGGTTGAGGTAACACTCTCTACCTAATGATGGACTTTACATCGCAGGTCCAAAACATTGACCACATAAGCTAATCAATGTTTTCAGCAAAAGTGCAGGTACCTATGGGAAAAACGTAGCTATTTGCACAAGAGATTGCCTTGGTTCAAATCTATCAGTGATTATGGTTGTATTCTCGATGATATGACCAATGATATTTTGTACAAATTTTACAACATATTGGGAAAATATGCCCTTACTTAAGACTATAGTTTTGTATTTCAAGCAACAGAGTGCCAAATAGAAAGTTGAATGGGGGAATGAAGCGGGTGTTTTTCAAAACACAAAATGCCTTTCAAGAGATTTACAGCACTCCCATGAAGCAGCATTTCAGAAGAATGATCAGGAAAAAACAACATTAAATACAGAATAATTGTAGTTCTCAGATTTTGACAGATGAATATGCACCATCAAAGGAAGAGAATGGCTTTAATCCTAGGACAGGTCCAATTGATTTTCATGTTTCAAAGTTGTCAGAAAGTTCATCTCAGGTTGAAGGTCAAGAGAGCTTGAAGAAATTGGATAGCTTTGGGCGATGGATGAGTAAAGAAATCGGGGGCGATGGAGATGAATCCTTGGTAGCCTTCGATTCTGGCACGTATTGGAACACCCTTGATAATCAAAATGGGGTAGAGGAAGTTTCAAGCCTGTCACATCAGATGCAGTTGGACATAGAGTTGATGGGGCCTTCCCTGTCCCAAGAGCAACTTTTCAGCATTGTTGATTTTTCTCTTGATTGGGCATACACAGAAGTGGGCACCTTTGTGGACATTCAGCGTGTAGTCAAATAAATAGTCTGCATAGGCTATCGGTAGAAGACACATAATGCCTCTTCCGTTTTTGTTGGGGCATTCACGTATCAATTTTTTGCCAAGCAGAAGTTACAAAGCAATTCGTGAGTAGCTGAGTGGGGCTCGTAAGTCTGAGTTGGGCATTTATACTCACGCTTTCTCTGGCAGTCGAATGCAAACCAGATTTCGACGCTGATGAATTTTCATTCAAAGCCGCTCGGGGGTATCATTGATTTTTTGTTACATGGAGCATTGAGGAAACTCGTGATCAATTTGTGGCATCTTCCCTACAGCATGAGCAACAGTTAGCGTGGAAGGCACATTCATTGGCGGCCCTGTCTGCGTGGAGTTATGTAATCGGAGTTCTATTTCACGTTTCACGAGATCAAGCAGCTGAATTTTTTGTTGATTAGCAACCGAATACTGGAGCTCGATGCCATGTTCGCCTTTCTGCGGCTTCTCATAATCGTTGGGTGTCAATTGTAAATCACCCACGCCATAGTCACTCAACGCCAAGACCTGACAGAGAAAAGCGTGGAGCTTGACGCGTGATTATTGGTAGCCGGTTGCTTGAGATCTCCATCAGCCACTCACGAGTTCTCTTTGCTGCATGGAGTTTGGTTCACCCACATCCTCATCAGCTGCCGAGTCATGGAGCTTGGCACCACAGACTGCTTGGCAGTCGCTTTCAACGTAGAGTTGTTAGACATCTCTGGCACAGTAAGCAGTCGGTTTGATCCACAAGAGGCAGATCTCATGCATGCCCAAACCTGTTTGTTTTTCTCCACATGGAAGCTTGGAACCTTTCTCGCTTAGTTCATTAGCAGTCGAATGCTTGGGTTTATGTTCGATTTTGTTCTGTTGTGGGCATCTTGGTTCACGTGGCTTTGAAAGCAACTAGTCATCGAGGAGTTCCATTTCACTCTGGGCTAGAATGATTGTTTAAGTGGGAGTGCTTCTTAATAATGTAATGATTTTTTTTTAGACATTAGTGGAGGAAAAAGTGGATCTAATATGTTTCCACTTTTTTCTTTTATTTTATTATTTCCTTTTTTCTTAAAAGGTAGGAGAATGGCTTCTTGAGCCTATAAAAAGGCCAGCCTTCTACTTTGTAAGGATCGAAAAAGTTGGGAGTTTCTTTTCCATTGAGCTGAATAGAAAAATCATGTGGGGTTTTTGGATATATTTGGCATCTCTTTCATGGTTGCGTGTTTTTCATAAGCTGTAGAGTAAACCTAGCACAGAAGGCTATAATCTAGTCCATTGGGCAAACATTTGCAGTTGCCACTTGTTTTTCGACGTTATGTTTTTAAAGATCTTAGGAGTAATGGATAGTAGTCAGTTATACTTACATTCTCCTTGTCTTTGATTATAGAACGCACTAGTTTAGTCTCACTTCTGTGAAACGCAAAGCCTCCTTGAGTCCTCTTTTGACTCCATTCTCCCTTTTGATACTGACATTGGTCTTCCCTCGAGGACTAATTCTCCCTTCCTTCCCATCACTCAAGCAAAAAACCTTTCCTTTTTGTTACAATTGTTTCTCTAAGGCAGCCTCTTCAATTCACCTTGCCCTTCGTTGCACCTGCCTTGGCGATCCTACCTTAGGGAAGCCCCCCTAGAGTTGGAGAAGAGCCAACCTGAAGCGAGGAGAGAGGAGTGTGGTGACATTGACTTCTCTCTCGAGAGTTGTCATCGAGCTGGTGTGCTCACTCTTTGGGCTTCAGCACACGCATGCCAGTTTTGGGCGACAACATCGCTCTTGATGGAGAAACTAGTTGGTTGAATCAATCTCAATCTTAATGAAAATACCAAATGAATGAGGCTTGAGGGTAACATTAAGCTTTAAGAGTCTCAGTGGGGCTCAAGTAAACTTCTTGTGTCCTCTACCCATGTTTTCCGCCATTGTTTTTCATTTTATGTGGGTGTTTTTAATAGTTTCAGGGGAATCAGTTCCATTGGAAGAATCATATCTCGAAAGTCAGGATACGATTCCTCCAATGGGAACCAAATCCAATCCAATAAGATACTGAATCCGAGTTAAGGAAACAAATCCCAAGTAAAAAAAGCGGATCCAAAAACGGATATGGATCGTACACAAAATGGTACCGAATCTTTAAGAATCGGATCCAGATCCTCGATTCCAATATGGATTTAGACCCTAGGTGACCAAATTTGGTAACTCTAGTTTCCATTGACATTGCTTTCAATATTTAAAATTTTGTTAATTATTCTTGTTGATGTAGTAGCTGCATGAGGTATCCTCACACAAGTCGACCCAAGAAAATATAATAATAAAATGTACTCTATTGTTAAATAAGAGAAGTCGGCCCCAATAAATAAGACAAGTCGACCCCAATTGAAAATTAGAAAGTCAACAACACAAAGTATAAACAGAAGGCGCCTCCTCATTTTCAACATCAAGCAACAAGCAAGTTCCCTCAAGCAAAGGAGAAGGTTGCTACTACAGCTAGAAGAAGTCTTTTTTGGGTTTCTCCACTTTGGAAAAGTTTCTCTTTGTATTCTTGGGATTTATGCTACTGCTATCTGAATGTACATTGATCTCTAAACATATGATCTCTATTAGAAGATGTGAGATTGGAGGGGGGTTGATAGATCATCACCATGGTTAAAGGAGCTCCATATTCAATATTGTTTATGTGCTTGGTTATTCTTCTAGTGATCCTATGATTGTTATTATGCTACTATCTTTATGAAATCTAACATGGTATTAGAGTAGTGCTAAAAGAAGCCATTGCCTGAAACTAGGTTTCCACATTTTGGAGTATTTGCAACCTTTGATCATCTTGAAAGGAGCATAGAGCAACTCGTCCTAAGAGGGTGCATCTTTCTATGGAAGGCAAATTCAGATTGGTGAAGTTTCATTTTTTGACCTAATACTATCGGGGTCAAGACCTAGGGCTCCTTGGATCTAGCCCCTTCTATCCACAGTTTTGGATCAATCTTACCTTGCTCCAACTCGCCTTGATAGGGTGCAACTATCTGTGGAATCAGTTTTGCAAGTAACCAAACTTCAAATTTGACCTAGCTCCTACTAGGGTTTCTAGTCCAGTTTTGCAGTCAAGATGATTGGCATGAAGTTTGAAGGTAGACTTATGAGATTTCCAAATTCAACTCATGGAAGTCTAGGGTTCTTCGTATCTTGGAAGAAAATGATCTTCTGAAGTTTGTTAATGAGAATGTTCCAGAACCAGAAGTGGGAGCCGAAAAGACTCAGTGAAGGAAGAATGATGCTAGATCAAGAAGAATATTTGTAGATTCAATAAAAGACCATTTGGTTCCTCAGATCTCTCAGAAGAAGACTCCCAAAAAGATGTTTAGAACCTTGAGGAAGCTATTTGAAGATAGCAATATCAAACGTGCCCTTGCTTTGAGAAATCAACTATCAAATCTCAAGATGTCAAAGTCAAAATTAGTTGCTTCTTATTTTATGAGGATCTCAAAGCTAAGAGATCAACTAAGAACCATTGGAGATCCACTTGATGATAGAGAACTTGTCATGAATGGTCTCCCTCCATCTTGGGAACCATCCATTCAAAGTCTTTGCCAAGTTTCCCAAGTTTGATCGTATATGGGTAGTTTGCATGCAAAAAGAGACAAGACTTGCAACAAGAGACAGACTACATACTCAACATGAGGAAAATCAAGCCCTTACATCTCATGCCAAGAAAGAAAAAGGTAAGGGAAGAAAGTTTCAGGACAAGAAAGACAAAGGTGGAAGATCAAGCCCTATTCCAGAAGAAAAGAAGAAGAAGGATCTTTCACGCATCCAGTGCTACAGATGCCATAAATACAAACAATTTTCCACATAGTGTCATGGCTCAAATAAAATGAAACATGAATCCTCATTTGCAAATCTCAATGAAGACACTTCTCACAAGAAGTCAAGAAATGATGATCGTACATGTTGTCGTCTTTCACACACCTGGGGGGACGTGGTAGAAATATTCAAGCCACTTGGTGTGTCCTTGGGGGCAAGTCTCGAATCAAGGCAGTCACCTTGTTCTTGACTCCATTTAGGCCAACTCCTAATCGAAGCCAAGGCGGGTAGAACCTATTAAATTGCTAAGGCTACTAAAGCTTAGTGTGATGGTGATAATGGAGTCCACAAATGAAAATGTTGTTATAGTACTGAAAGAAATGTTGCAAGTGCTCTTGGTCAAATTTTAGATTAAATATGGGATGAGTTGATTAAATTAAGGGAAAAGGGGATTCCAAATATACTTGAAGGTACGTGGAGAATGTCCAAAATCGTTATTTGATGCGGCTGCCCGCAAGGAAAAGTGGGTTGGTTGGAGTCTCTGCGACGTGTTCAACACTACACCAACAAGGGTGTAGCCTAACGGTGTCCTGAGGTCGCTACCTAGTTGTTCCCGTTTCCTTTGTGGATTTTGCCACCGCAATGGATTAATTCAAGGCATTGGATTTTCCCCTAGGAGGTTAATTCGAGGCGTGAAGACTTAATGTAAATTGGAAGAAGTATTTCCAATTCCACTTCTAGGTTCCTCAATACTTAGTGTAGCAAGAGAGAGGCCCAAGTCGATAAATTTTGGCTCGACATCCCAATCTGCACAAGGCCCACTACTATATTTTGGGCCTTGAGTGCTCTAGTCGCTTGTGTGAGGAGAGAATGAAGTGATGTTCTTCGTTATAACTTTCTTCAATCTAATTAGAAACATCTAGAATTAAATTTCTTTTAATATTTTATTTATTAACTGTTAATTACTGAAATTCATGGGTAGAAAGAGACTTTACTGGCCAATTTTTTAAGTGGCAGGCTTTTATTTGATGGGAAACGCCTCGTACATGAGAGGAAATGTGATGGAAACATGTTTCTGTCCGTACGGACAAGTTTCTCATACAGGAAACATGTTTCGTACAGATGGAAACGAGTTTCCGTGAAGTACCATACATGTTTCCGAGTTTCCGCGAGTTTTCGAGCATGAAACAGGTGCCCGACCCGAGTTTCCTGCAACTTAGATCACAACTTTGCAAGCACAGATTTAAGAGACACTGGAAACTTTCCCTTGAATATGAGAAGTAATGAGGTATGGCAAATGTATATGCACAGTTTTAAGTGATGTTGTAGCTCAGCAAGGCAGGAGAAGAATAAATCTGCTTGAGAATGTTGAAGACTGTGGTACAACAGAAAGAAGGTGTTGATAGAGTAAAGTCTGTTAAAGGATACTTGATGATCTTCAACAAAGGAAGCAGACTGGGATCTTGATAGGGGGAGCTAGAATATTATGCAGTGATTTCATAGTTGAAGCAAATGTAGTGAAGCAATATGGTGATGTTTGGAGGATTGTCCTTGATGTATGCTTACCATTTATACATTTACTGGATAAGCACATTTTCTGATTCTTAGCAATGCTCTCATTGCTTGAAGTAGTGTTAAAGGACTTAACAGAGTAGATATGGAAAGCCCGCGAGACTTTGGGACAGCTTGAACAAGATGCACGCAATAAATGATGGCAGACTCTAATGGAGTTAAAATGCACATAGATCCAGTTCAAATGCCTGCAGCTTGAAGGGGAGGAACAACCAGCAGCATATTGAAGATAGCGAGGAACAATGACAGGAAGAGTTAGTATGAAGCAGCCTTACGTTACTCATGAATTGTAATGTTTGAGTCCAAGCAGAGTGCATTCAAACAGTCCAAAAGAGTTAGTATGAAGCAGCCTTACGTTACTCATGAATTGTAATGTTTGAGTCCAAGCAGAGTGCATTCAAACAGTCCAAACTTAGTCTCAAGGTGAGTAACAGAAGATCAAATATTGGTTCAGTGGCCCTTTGTCATTAATGTAAAAGGGGGAGAGAAAGATTGGTTGCCATCAATGGCAAAGGGGGAGATTGATGAATATGGTTGTCATTGATGACAAGCCATTAATGACAAAGGTTAAGCATGATGACATGGCAAGGTGACTAGGAAAACATGAGGACATGGAGACAAGCATGGCAAGGACACTGGATGTGGGCATTGGAGCCATTAGAACACATTGGAACACCCAATGAGCCAAATGACCCATGCTGTGGTCATTTGTTGAAGATAATATGGGATGATATGGCTTATGTGTTGACATGATGATAAAGACCTTGACAATGATGTATGGAACCTTGATAACATGTAAGAGCCCTCATTTTGTCAAATAAAAAATAAAAATCAAAGATATATAAGAAATATAACAAGTCAGCTCAGTGCTAGAAGACAATTTAAGTATTAAAGAAATATAAAATATAAAAAGAAACATACATTTGCAAGGTCGGCCCAATGAATAATTTTTATGGAAAATCTGTATAAATAAGAAGTTGGCCTCATTTTTATGTGTGGAAATTCGATGGAAGAGGATATAGCTCTGATTTTTGGATTTACTGTAGCAGCCGCAGTAGAGGTCATCTTTTTAGCTCTAAATTTGTTGGTGCATATCAAAATCAAAGGTTGGGCAACCACAGTTGCAAGTTATGATCAGCAACTCACTGATTTTCGGGTACACAATCTCTGAGGCAGCAACAGAGCAGCAGTGGAGGGAGCCACAGTGAAGCAATCCGAATTTCTTTTGTCTGAATTTTTTTAGTCTGAAATTTGGGTTATGTGGCAGCCACAGTATCAAGGTTTTTATTACTCTTATCTCATGGTATAGAGTCTAGACAGTTGTATGTATGGCTTAAAATCAGAGGCATCTACAGTAACAAAATCCACATTGAAGATCTAAGATGAAAACTTGTTGGATAATTTGCATTGGAAGCATTGAAATAAATCTCTCTTCAAACAGAAGACAGTCAAAAAGTGACACAGTGATGTGCAGTAATGTACAGTGACATTATGACATAGATACAAGTGACATGATAACAAGCAGTGATGACAAGATATGATCAATGTTGATGAGCAGCTTGAAGACATGATCGTTTGACAAGTTTGTGATATGATTGATGAAGACATGTTGACAGAATGAAGATGAACCTACGGGCAGAACGTTGATATGAGAATGATGAACAGGGCTGTAATGTTGTGGTTGATGTCATGATAGTGTATGTGATGTAATGTAACAAATGTGTGTATTATCTACAAGCTGGGTCTTGTACATGTTTTCTTAGTAGGATCTATGAAAAACTAGGCAGGGTCCTAGATAAGGAGTTGGTGCTCTTTGTTTCAGTAGGTGTTGAATTGTCTCACGGTCGCAGCTGTTTGAAATACAAAAAAATTACAAATATTATATCTTGTGTCTCTTGTGCAATGTGTTGATGATTATGTGTTTAACTTGATGAATGATTAATGATATAGATTATTGATGAATATGATAATGTAGTAAATGTCTGAATGAAGATATGAGTTTTTGATTGAAGTTGAAATTTGGATTAAGTATCAGCTCACTAATTCACACCCCCCCTCCCCCCCTCTCGGTGAGCTGTTGTGTCTAACAATCTGGATGTACATTGATCTTTGAACATATGATCTCTATTAGAAGGTGTGAGCTCGGTTAAGACAATAGTTTTTGTAATGTTTATGGTTGGGAGGTGATAGATCATCACTATGGTTAAACGAGCTCCATATTCAATATTGTTTATGTGCTTGGTTATTCCTTTAGTGATCCTATGATTGTTATTATGTTGCTATCTTTATGAAAATCTAATAATTCCTAGCAGTTTAATCAATTCAATGAGCCACAATATTTCAATAAGGAAATCACTAGGAATTTGATTATCTAGATCTAGGGATTAGAAAAATTAACATGGTATCAGAGCTCACACTATGAAAGGGATGTAGATCTGAAATCTACGGCAGTAGATCTTGGTGGGTGCTTGAAGGAATAAGCACATGATAGATACTTTGTTGAGATATAGTGATGGCAACAACTAGTCTTAGATTTGAAGATAGGTTAGATGGGGCATCTAATTTCCTGTCATGGAAAGCGAGGGTATCTTTCCTTTTGAAGGAACAAGACCTTTGGGATCTTGCAACAAAGGTTGTTCTTGCATCAACAGATCTAGTTCAGTTGGAAACACATAAGAAGAGGGACATCAAAGTCCAAAGAGTGATCCTAGATGCAGTGAAGAATCACCTGATTCCTCATGTGGTAGAGACATGTTTAAAGCTCTAACGGATTTATTCCAGAGTGATAACATGAATAGGAAAATGGTTTCGAGAGATCAACTCAGAGATGTCCAGATGTAAAGATATGACAATGTCACAAGTTATCTCATGAAGATCACCCAAATACGTGATCAATTTGCATCCATTGGAGAGAAAGTAACAGATGTAGAGCTTGTCAGTGTAGCATTGAATGGATTCACCAAGCATTAGTAACCATTTGTATAAGGAATTTGTGCTCGAGAAAAACTCTCAAATTGGGAGAGGCTTTGGGAACTTGACCCTTGTCAACAAAGCAAGAAAGGGAAAAGGAAAGTGTTCCACAACATATTAGGAAGGTTGCCCATTGTCACCTCAACATCTCTTCCAATCACTTTAGGTTGGTTATTTTCAACACAAGGGAGGAACCCTAAAAAGATTGTTTTCATATTTTCTTTAGGAATACAATGGATGGAGGAATATGCCAAAACTAGTTCTCATCCAATTGGACTATGTACTTAGAGGATATTTAAAACATGAGGGTTAGAATATGATGGAGAAGATGTGATTATGCCATTATTAGTTCAAAACATATTTTCAAATTATGCAAAGAATAGAGTGAGAGCCCTAAAAGTAGACATCACACAACCATGGAATTAGCACCAACTATAATGTGCAACCAATAAATAAAGAACGCAGCAATAACCTCTCTGAACAATAAAAATGACAACAACAAAATTATTTAATAATTCAAGATTATATTAAGGATGAGGGAGGGTTTGCAACCTCAAGCTTAATCTTGTTAGATTTTCTTAAAATTATAGCAGTATATCTTAATTGCATATTTCAATAGGATCACTAGAAGATAGACAAAGCCGATAACAATAACCTAAGTATTTTTCACCTGGGAAAGCCAATTGGGAGAAAACCCAACAACCTTCGTCTAGAGATAATAATTATGAGATCATAGTACAATTAAGAAAGAAAAGAAAAATATGGAATTGCTTTCAAAAGATTGAAACCCTGAAAACAGTCTTCTTCTATAGTGTATGCGAACTTCTTTGAGTTGTTGTGTAGCTGCACTCTGCCAGAAACTGCGAACTTCACTTGTTCTGTTGCGTTGTTGTTGTGTGTAATAATGAGGAGGGGCGCCTTCTATTTATACCATTTTCCCTCCCAGAAATTAACTGGGGCCGACTTCACTTGGGGGAGCAATAATAATTTTATATTTCATAATTTTTATTTTATTCTTTTATTGCTAGATTTTCACCCCAAGGATTACATTGTTCTTTCTAGGGTTTAGATGAATGATTACAACAAGTTCAACTTTCGAAGGAGTACAATAAGAATAGCTTCTTAAGTTGCACAAACTCCAACACTCCCTCTCAACAAGGAAGGTATTCTTCAGTCTTCATCAACATCATGATCATCTGGATTTCATCTGTACATCTATACTGTCTCCATCCTCTCTAAACATACTGAAGGTTGTCTTTATGAATTTGTTCTATCTGGATGTCTGAGAGAGAATATTCTTCTACCTATATGTCTCTACTGCATGCCTAGCTAGAGATCCTGGATGAGCAAATAATAAATATGTATGAACATCTACTACATGTTCGTCTCATCTGTCGATGGGGTACTCCCATACTTGGATGTGAACTTGAACGAGTAAATGTGCACCACCATCTACTACCTGTTCATCTCATCTGCCGATGGGTTACTCCCATACCTGGATGAGAACCTGAACGAGTATATGTACCTGTGCAACGATACGACCATCTGCTACTTGTCCAACACATCTGTCGATGGGATTTCTCCCATACCTGGCTGAGCACCTGGATGAGCAGAGGCACCTGTGTGAACCCGACCATCTACTACCTGTTCGTCTCATCTTCTGTTGGGATTTCTCCAATACCTGGATGAGCACCTGGACAAGTAGAGGTACATGGGCAAAAGTATGGTAAATGTCTCTCAGTCATCTCTCCCTCTCAAGGAGGGATACGTTCTCTTCTACTCCAAGTATTCCGTGAAAGTATTTAAGCTTCATCCTGGGAAGAGGCTCGGTGAGAACATTTGCAGTCTGGTCATCTATTGGAATATACTTGAGCTCAACCACACCTTTCTGCACCATATCATGTATGAAGTGATACCGAATCTCTATGTGCTTTGACATGTCATGAAATACAGGATTCACTGACATCTGCACACAAATCTGGCTATCTCAGGGAATCACAATTGGCTCTGGAATGTGGCCAAACAATCCTACAAGAAGTTTACGAAGCCAAACTGCTTCTCAGGCTGCTGGACTGGAATCCATATACTCGATCTTTGCAGTACTGAAAGCTACTGAGTTTTGCTTCCTACTGTACTAGGAAATTACTGCAGAACCCAAACTGAAACCGCATCTTGAAGTGCTCTTCCTATCTGTAGTGCATCCGGACCAATCTGAGTCTGTAAATTCTTGCAATCTCAAGTCACAATCTAAATTATATCGTAGATCATATCCCACAGTGCCACGTAAGTATCTGAGCACATGTTTTGCAGCAATCTAGTGAATCTGCCTTGGTTCGCACATGAACTAACTAAGAGAATTCACAACAAAACAAATATCTGGTCTGGTGTTCGTCAGAGACATCAAGGACGCAATCAACTAGCAATACATGGTGGGATCAATCACATTTGAATCTAAAGCAGAATCACTCAACTTCTTCAAATTTGCATCCATCGTAGTAGCTATGGACTTGCAGTCCAACATTCTGAATCTCTTTAGTATATCTATGGTGTATTTTCCTTGTCCTAGGAAAATCTCTTTCTACCTCTGCCATACTTCTAATCCCAAGAAGTAGTGCATCAATCCAAGATCCTTCATTTCGAACTTGAGGCGAGTTTCTTCTTACACCATAAGATAATTTTCTCATTTCCGGTAAGAAACAAGTCATCAACATATAGTAACAAAATTAGTGGCTCATTATTCACAACCTTGTAGTAAAGGTTGGGGTTTGCATCACTCTTGGTGAATCCCAGACTCACCGGGAATCCGTCTATGTGTCCATACCAAGCACGAGGTGCTTGCTTGAGTCCATATAACGCCTTTTTCAGCTTGCATACGTGAGACTCCTTTCCATGGACAACAAACCCTTCTGGTTGTTCAATATATACTTCTTCCTCAATAATATCATTGAGAAAGGTAGTCTTGACATCCATCTGATGCAACTTCCATCCCATAGCTGAAGCAATAGCAATAATCGATCTGATGGAAGTGTATCGAGCCACAGGAGCAAATGTCTCATCATAATCGACTTCCTCTTTCTGAGAGAACCCTCTGGCAACAAATCTAGCCTTGTATTTTTCAATACTCCCATCTGCTCCATGCGGAGCTTCATGCCCTGCATTCTGCAAAATCTGTCGTGCCCATCTGGGTCTTTTCCCGTTTACTGGCTCAACTAGATCAATGGAACTGATCCGTTTATTCATTTCTTCAGGCTTCCTCTTAATGTTTGGAGGGGGAGATGATCTCATCTCTTCATCGTCATCGATCTCCATATCGGATCCTCTTCCTTTTCGGATAACCATTTCTTCTTCAAAGGTTGCATCCTGCCTTACATCGATTTGCATTGGTCTTGGGATGTATATTCTGTAATCCTTTGAAGACTTGTGATATCCCACGAATGTTTCCTTCTTGCCTTAAAGGTTTTAACTTGGGCACGTGAATGTAGACTAGAAAGTAATTGTCCATCCTAGTGACAGTTGTCTTGTTCGAGTCACGACATCGGTGTCGCCAGGTTTCTATCATATGTAATAGAATAGAATCCTTGTCTTTGAGGGATAACTCTCTATGTTTCTTAGAATTCGGTTGAGTAAATCTTGTTGAAGCAACATATAGACCGACATTCGTAGAAGCATTCTGCTTTTGATCACCAAATCTCCACATGAGATTATTCTGGGTCTGAGAGTCATAATACATGCTTCTTAGAGGCTTTCTACTTCCGTTCCATCCGTATATCAATGGGATCACTTGTCCTTGTAGTTCATGGCATTCCCTACAAGTCAAATCTCGTCAGATGGTTAGCAATATTTCATAATCAATGTATTAACAAAATAATGTAGGCAACCTTTTAGTCAATGCTTCGACACAACACATGTAAGGCCATTATCTGGATGCTTATGGTCTCCACTATAGCATACCATCAAGAGTGTGTACTACTCCAGTATGTTATAAAAGAGTCCTCATCCTTGATGGGTTGTGCAGCATGACAGGTTATTTAACTACCTGAATTTTAGGAATGTAGATCTGTGTAACACATATTCAAAAACAACCAGATCTAATCTGTTAGAGCATGTAAAATCAAATACTTATCTTTTGTAGTTTTGTGGGTGGGCTCCCATTGTCAAGGTCCACTGGTCTGCATATGCTTGCTTGACGATCATCACAATCTGGGTCTTCATATCATTTCTTAGAAGAAGAACTCCGAACGATCATCCTTCCTTGGCTCCTTGTGAGGAGGGTCTTCTTCTACATCAACAGTTGAAGCTTCATACTTCCTTTTGATTGAACTTCGACAGCTACTGGCATAATGGCTGTATTTCTTGCACCTGTAGCATTGGATCTGAGATAGATCCTTCTTTTGTTTCTTTTGATCTGGGGGAGGACTTGATCTCTTATCTTGATGCTTGTGAATGTACGGCTTCCTTCCCCTTCACTTGCCTTTCTTGGTATGAGATACGAACGCTTATTTTTCCTCAGGTTGAGTACCATGAAGTCTTTAGTGTGCTACAATTCTGGTTTCTTCCTGAGTGCAATCTGCCCATAGTTTATCAAATTTGGGAGACCATTTAAGGTGATCATAACAAGATCCATTTCTTCAAGATTGTCTCTAGTGGACTTTAGCTTGTCCCGGAGCTCAATGATCCTCATGAAATATGAGGCAATGTTCTTGGACTTTGTCATCTTCATGTTCGATAGTTGATTCCTCAATGTGAGAGTCACATTAATGCCACTGTGTTCAAATAGCTTCTTTAGGGTTTTGAACATCCTTCTTGCCGTTGACTTTTCTGAGATCTGAGGAACCAAGTGATCCCTAACTGAGTCCAATAAAATCCTCCTTGCTTTGGTATCATCCTTTCTCCAGCGAGGTTTGTCTTCTTCAGCTTCTGTTCTGGGACCTTTGCCTTTACAAACCGTAATAGGTCATTTTCACCTAGTAGAAGAAGAACCCTGGACTTCCAGGGGATGAAATTGCAAGCCCCTTCCAAACGATCTTCAACCTTCATTCTGATCATCTTGACTGCAGATCTAGATCTGAGGTCCCAGCAGAGGCTAGGTCAAAAATGAAAGTTGGAGTTTTTGGAAAACTGACTCCACAGATAAATTCGCCCTAGAGAGGCGAGCTGAGTAGAGGTAGAGTCGAGCCAAAACTATGGAGAAAGTAGGTCAAAACAGGAAACCCTAATTTCTGATGCAACAGCAGAATTAGGTCAAAATTGAAACTTCTCATAATTGAATTCTATCTTCACCAAAAGATGCACCCTCCTTAGAGCAAAATTCCCAAGGCTCTTTTCCTGCCAAAAGGTTGAGTGAAGACCTTGAAAGATGAAACCCTAGTTTCGACAGGTTGCCGACAGAGTTCTGGCAATGGCTTCTTCTAGTACTACTCTGATACCATGTTAGATTTTCTTAAAATTATAGCAGTATATCTTAATTGCATATATCAATAGGATAACTAGAAGATAGACAAAGCACGGAACAATAACACAAGTATTTTTCACTTGGGAAACCCAATTGGGAGAAAACCCAGCAACCTTGGTCTAGAGATAATAATTCTGAGATCATAGTACAATTAAGAAAGAAAAGAAAAATATGGAAATGCTTTTCAAAGATTGAAACCTTCAAAACAGTCTTCTTCTGCAGTGTATGCGAACTTCTCTGACCTACAGTGTAGCTGCACTCTGCAAGAAACTACGTACTTCACTTGTGTTTTCGCGTTGTTGTTGTGTGTAATAATGAGGATGGGCTCCTCCTATTTATACTGTTTTCCCACCCAGAAATTAACTGGGGCCGACTTCACTTGGGGGAGCAATAATAATTTTATATTTCATAATTTTTATTTTATTCTTTTATTGCTAGCTTTTCACCCCAAGGATTACATTGTTCTTTCTAGGGTTTAGATGAATGATTACAACAAGTTCAACTCTTGAAGGAGGACAATAAGAATAGCTTCTGAAGTTGCACAAACTCCAACAAATCTCTTGTTTTGAGACAAAATTGCCCTTTTACAAAGATTATTCTAGCAACAAACTAATATCAATTCTTGCAAAAGCTATAATAATCCACAAAAAGAATCAAGAGATAAAGACACCTCAACTGGAACCAATGAACTTATTCAAATCCTCCCAAAAACATATTCAACTATGTGCTTGGAGCGGAACTCCTTATCTTCTAACCATGTCTTTACAAATGAAAATAGATTCCTTATATAGCTTTCATTTTATCAACTTCTCCAATAAGATATTATATATTTTAGAAGGCCCGAGAATCCTGCTTAAGTGGATGTTGACTTTTTCCTTTTGAGTGAATAAAATAGATCCATAATGAAACTTGTCATCTACATAAGAAAAGGGATTTCCTTTGAGAGTTTGATCATGTCAACAATGCCACTTGGCATCTCCTCATGCAAAGAGTTTTTCTATAGAGAAGGCCTCGAACAACATGTCCATACCCCCAAATACTTCAAAAGGTGAAATATGCCTCCAAATATGTTAAAATGTAAATATTGCATCCTTACCCCCAAAAGTTCTCCTAAAAAGAGAAACGCACCTCTAAATATGTGGAATCTCCTCCATTAGGATTATTTCCAATGTTCCCCTAAGTTTCTAGAACATGGGAGCAGGGAAATGCACATTGGGGATGTGTGGAGACATCCCCTAATTTTGGGGAAATTCATGGGGGGCGAGGGGGCATCTCTAAAATTATAAAATGTAATCAGAATCCCAAAAATAGTAATTCATCTTATGTATATTTTGCTAGTTATTGGTACCAAGGGGATGCTTTTGCATTCACTGTGCTTAGCATGCAAAACTGACTAACCAAATTCTCTCTCTAGTGACTTGACTCTATAAAGTGATTCTAGAAAGTTAAGTGGGGTACGTTTATTATTTAATGAATAAAAGTGGCTTTTATAAAGTTTGGAAACTTAAGTGATTTTAGTGATCACAACTTGAGATTAAGTCACGTCTGTTGATCTTGTGAAGGTAAGATTTGATCTTGGCCATTGAGATCTTAGATGGCCCAAATATTCGAAATTTCGCTAGCACTTCCTTCTATCTATTCGTTAAAGAACTAAGTTACCATAAACGTTCGAGCAGCTTTGGTGAAATGTCGTTCCCCGTTTCGAATACTGAAATGGAGGGGATACAACCCTGAAATGTCATCAATACATATAAGATTGGTATGGATACATTTCAACCTAGAGGTAACATGTTCCAAGGAAATTGTGAAACGTATCATAGAGAGAGAGCCACATTTCCAATGGTTTTTTTATTCTTGAAATCAACTTTTTAATTGTTTTTCTAGTCTACATTGAAACCCTAAAGGGCCCATGGAAGCTATAAAGAATATTAAATGGTGATATTAAATTCTTTAAGTAAAATTGGCATTCTCCTTATATTTCATTTTCTATCATTTTACTTAAATTTTTAACATTACCATTAATTGTTTTAGGATGTTTGAGAATGGTTCCAACCTAATCGGACTTCATATGCCAAAAGTATAATTTTTTTATCAAATTTAGAATTCAACAAACTTAACAGTTTTCAAGATTGCAACATTTCCACTAGATTCTATCATATATGAGGGTATGGGATTGGCATTTAATCAAGCACATCAACCCCTCTATGTACTTTGATGTTGTTGGTGTAGATTGTTGAATTCCTTTGTCTTGGATGGACTTGGACCGTCTTCCTTAGCCAAAGGATGTGAACATTGGTGCTAGATAGGTGCCTTTAGGCCCAGGGGAATCAAGCCAAGCTTGGGGTCCCTATTTTCAGTCTACTTTTGTTGCAAATATAGATGATGACTCTAACTTTTGAGCATGAGGATTCATATGATATTAGTTAAAAAATTTCATAGTATCATTTTACATGTATGTTTAATGATATTAGATAGTAGTGTCAGGTGATGATGATGATGCCCAATGATAATATTATGATGATTATGATGACAATGATGATGATAATGATATGTGTGTGTGTGTGTGTGTGTCGTTTTGTCGTCGTATCTTATCTGGCTCTTTTGAAAATTTGTCGTATTCATCCCCCCCTCGCCCCGTATTTATATTTGTTTCCATATCTGCTTCAATGCAGCTTAGTTAAAAAGTAAAAACTAACCACTTGAAAAGCACTAAAGATGCTAGATAAAGTGTTAAAAATAAAGACACTAAAGACGCTAGATAAAGCATAAAAATCTTTTCCTAGCCTTAAGTACTAAAAATATAGACTTTTAGTAAACTAGAGGCTAGATTTATCAGCTAGATCAATTGAAAAAATAAATCCTTTAAACTCAATGATATTCTTTAAAGGAAAACTACTTTGAAGTGCATATGCATAATAGTAACCAAGAGAAATTTTAAATAAAAGTGAAGGAAATAGAAAGGAGACAATTGAAAGCTTGGAAACTTTTGGGCAATGGAGTCTGTTGATGGAGAGTGGAGGGACTATGTTCTTCTGAAAGAGCTTGAAGAGATGGAAGAGTCAACCTCTATCAACTACTTCTTTAAGTGAGATCGCATGCACAACTTAAACAATACTACAACCAAAATGTCATATCTGGTATAACCTACACTAGAGATCAGAATAGCATGCATATAAACAAATATCACGTTCAAATCCTAGATCTTTATGCATAGATAAATAAAAGAATAAAGAAAGTAAACAAACTTACTCATTCTCTCCTATTGATTAACAATAATCCTATAAAGGTCGGTTTTAACAACAAAGGAAAGTAGCATGAAACCAATGCAGGTTTACCTCGTAAAATAACAATGATCATCCACACACATACAGATGCACTACACCACAAATTTGCCTCCAAAGCCTTTTATTCCAAAGATAGTAACAAAATTAGAACATATCCTAAGTAGCCTTTTGGTCCTCTGACCTTGAAGAATGAGGAGCCTGTCTCTTGATTTTATAGATGCAAAGGGCGCATTTCCCTAGTGGCAGAGCAAGTTGAGTGAGATGAGGACGAATTTAGAGAGATTAGGGGTGAATTGGAGTTCACTAGGAGTGATTTATGGGAGGCTAGCCACCATCCCATTCCTCTTGCACCACATCTCTCTCAAGAATGTGCCCCCCTCATGTTGAAGATCTCAATCACATCAATTGGAATGTCGAATCACAGACTTGGATCTCTTCTTAACCTACCTTTAACTTAAGACTCAAATACCACCATTGCAAATGATTGAAACATGTCACAGACATATTCTCCAAATCATGGGATGTTTATTTTTCTCATTTATTTAACCTTTCTAATCCACTTTTCGAGAGAAAATGAAACTAAGCGATTAAAAATCACTAATTTCACTCTCAAAGTGGGTGCTCTGAGTTAGAAAATAAGCACCCCCATGGCAAATTATGCCTCCTATTACCACTTTTATGACTTTGTGGATTTTAAAAATTAAAATATCTCATTTTGTAGAAAATTTCTATTAATAGAAAATTAAAAATCCTAGGGGGGACTTAATGAATGTCCATAAGAATATAGAATAATGACTAGCATGGTAATATGAATTAGACACTAAGCTCTAATAACAACCTAAGGCCTAACCAACAGAACATTAACTCTATCTTTGGAGGATTGAGTGAAAAACTCAAAAATTATAAGTCGGTGAAAAGCGATATATAATTAACAAGGAAAAAAACTCTAGATTAAATAGACTAGTGGCCAAGTCTTAGGAAGGCCAAGCCTTTTACAAAAAGTCATCATGCTACGCCATTTATTACAATTCCCCCATGGGGATATGAACATGCGTGAAAGAGAAAGCTAGGCCAAAAAAATGGCCTACTGAACTTCTGAACTTATAATAATGAACAAGTAACTTGTTCAAACTTTCGCGGCTCAATTGCAAGTGTTGCTGTTGTCGACCACCTAACCAACTAGGTGGCCAACCAGTACCATGTGCATGGTAGATGAGAAAGAAGTACCTAATAAAGTTTTTTCAAGCGAGGCAGCTCTTCTTCTTATCTTTTCTCCATGAAAATTCTGCACCCCTACTGGGGATATTGTAATGATATGTTGACATGAGGGTCTAGTTTTTGTATAACTTAGTTACCTAGGACTTTTTCATTAGGGAAGTCCTTTCATCGAGTGTGTTTTCTCTTGGATAATTACAATTTATTTTTAATGGTTTTAATTATTTGAGTTTTTCACTCAAAAACACCTCCAAAGTGGTGAAGGGTGTTCTAATGATCAAGTCCACGGGGTGACTAAGGCCTAGGAATGTTCTATGTAACCATGGTAGACACTATCCAGAGTCTTGCGGAATTTCATTAGGTTTTACCTGGGATTTTTAATTTTTTGGTGATTAAAAATTGTCCTTTACCATAAAAATGTTATAATAAAAAGAGGGTTAAATGGCATCTAATTCCCATGAATAGGGGTATGGGTACTCAAAATCAATGGCATGAGTCCTCCTACACCCATGGGCAACGTTTGAAGTCATTCGAACAAGTCTTGCTAAGATTTTAGTCATATTTGCAAAGGCCGTCAAGAAAATCAAGAAAATTGACAATTAATTAGCAAGCCAAATTTTGCAAAAGTGCCTAAAGTCACTTAGAAAGAGAAAATTAAGTTTCTAAGTATTATATTATGTTCATAAGGTGACTTTAGAAAAATAAAAGGACCCCCCATGCAAGTGTTTCACAAGAATGAATATGTCGCCAAAGGGGGGGCGACCTCTCTCTTCATGGAAATTGAAATAATTAAAAATAAGCCAAAGTAAAGGGTCCCCCCTTTTGGGCTTAGAATGAAGATTAATAATATTAGAGGGGGGGTTCCCCCCCATTTCCATTTAATTTCTCACCTGAGGAGATGCCCACAAGAGAAGTGGTTCCCCTCTTTGAGCTCCCACTCTCTCATTTTGATAAGTGGTTTGCATGCACTTGGGCTTTCTCCTCACTCATTTCCTATTTAAAGAGGCTTCCCGTTCTCAATTGAGATATACACACTCTTTCATGCTCTTGCTCCCATTCTTTTTCTCTTGTTCTCTTGTCCTTGCTCTTGCTTGGGCCATTGTAATTTTCAACTATTTGGCTTTGTTAATCAAAATCTTTGGAGCAATCTTTTGTCCATTGTTCCCATTGATGATTTGCTTCCATGATTAAGGAGCTACACAAGTTTGGTTGGCAAAGAAAGCATTATTTGCTTTGGTAAGATTTATGGTATTTTTATTCCATAAATTTTGTGAGTTTTCATTATTGTAGCAAAAGAAGTTCATATATTTTCTAGTTTGAAGTTTATGATTTTTTTGTTCATTATTTGATTCTCACCTTCTAGTAGTTGTGTACTGAAAATCTTATAAGTTGCAAGTTATTTGGATTGAAGAGTGGGATTCCTCAGTTGGATACCCCATTGCTTCACTTCTTGAAGAACAAATGACCAATTTTATCTTTCTTTACATACAAATTTGTGCATTTTAGTTTTAGTTTTAGTTTGTTGAGTGTTTCAATTATGATTTTAACTCTTATATACTCAAAGTTCTTTTAAAATCGTTCATTTGGCAACTTTGTGTAAATTTTGTATATATATACCACTAACATACTAACTTTCCTAAGCGATTTTGAGCACATTTTATCATTTTCTGTTTGCTGGTTTTTAACAAGTTGGTGACAAAACAAGGCAAAACTCTGTCAAATTTCAGCCAAGATGGATGCAAAGGCTACCCAAAAAGGAAGAGCTTCAAGGCCATCACAAGAAAGTGGCGAAAACATGGTTTTTCTCACTTCTTTCCTATTTTTCTTAATGCTGAAATTTCAACCATTGTAACAAGTCTAAGAGAGTCTCTTGGACTTGATTTCTTATTTTGCATTTTAAGTCAGATTGAAGTTTCTCTTGTTTGTCATCCCTTGCATGCAAAAGAAGTTGGGATTGTCCACCTTTGCATAAGCAATTGTTGATTGGCTTGGGTTTATAGCATAGTTAGAATTTTTATTTTTATTTTATTTGTCCACACCTTGCAAGTGATTTGGTTATGTCATCCTTGCAAAATCGTGTTGGCTAGCATTCTATTTTATTTCAATTTTTTTTCTCACGCCTTGCAAGTGAGTTGGCCAAGCCACCCTTGCAATATCGTGTTGGCTTGCATAGTTAATAATTTTTAATTCTTTGTTTCATTTAAAGAAAAATAAACCTTGCCCCAATCTTCGCCCCGCACTCTCGTTGTCGGTTGGTCCGACCCTGGGTGACAAGAAAGGGAGAAGATTCGAGTTGGCTAGAATAATAGGCATTTCAATCTACTATTGCAAGATTGAAAAAAAAGCATTAGTGTGTGGACCTAGAGGGGTAGAGGTCGTTGGGGGCCTCGTGGCACTTTGTGTCCTCCTGTTGAGCACCTGCCTAGTTCTTGGGACTGATTTGTGGAGCTAGGAGAGAGCCTTGTGCTCTCTTGTTGAGCACCCAACAATTTCTCTCAATTGAGGGATAAGGGTTGGAGGTAGACACCTAAGTTAGTTTTTATTTTTCCGTACAACACTCTAATCCCCCTAAGCACAAGTGAGACCTAAACTTAATTAAAACATACAGGACCTTTCGCAAAACATTGCATCATTTACTTCGATAGCACTCCATTGCATATTCTTTATTTAAAGTATTTTTTATTCCAAGTTCTTTATTTGATTCGGCATAGTTGAAAGCAAGTTTCACTTACCATTGGTTTTATTTGCTTAGTGTATTTTCAATAATTTAATTTGATGATCGGTTATTGTAGATTGTGAATAGTTCCAATCGATGTATCTAGTAATTTTATCAAGTTTAATTTAATTTATTTGTGACTCCATAGCCTTAGCGAAATAGGCACTAGTTTAGCAATCAATTGATCATTATTCTTTCTTATGGATTTATTTGGTTAAATTTTCAAAGCAGAGTTTGCCTATCATTTGAAATTACTACATTTTTGCATGATTGATTGCCATAAAGCTTAAATTAATCTAATTTTCTTTTAACTCCTGAAACATGTTAGATTTTTATCGTCTATACAATATGATCTAGGATCTTATCTGAGAGAATAACATGCACAACAATAATCACAAGAGACAAGAGACACAAAGATTTTCTTCAGGGAAACCATAAAAAAGAAAACCCCGCAACTTCCTCAGAGATAGAATGAGCACCAATAGCAAAAGTAAAACCCAAAAGAATAAATATGATCTTCGACAACTGCTCTCTCTCTCACTTGTGCGAGCTAGTCCTCTCTCTCTCATGTGCAATTGATGAGTGAGTGTGTGTTAAAATAGAGAGTCTCGCTCTCTGTTTATACCTATTTTCCATTTTACTGTTTCTCCTATAGAGCCGACTTCTCTAGGAGAGTCTAATAACTCTAATATAATTTAACTCTAGGGTCTAATGCCTTGACATACAATGGAGGGTTAACCTCAATGACTTTACATGACTTAAATATGACTCTCAATCGGAGGAATAAACATCTCAGTCGGGGTACAGTAAAATACAATATGAAATATACAAGTGAATATCTTTCGAAGTTACAGTTACATTAACACTCTCTCTTAACTAGGAAGGTTCTCTTGACACAGACATCAATACATATAGGCACAAGTCCTCGATCTTGGATCATTATCGTCACTGTTGTTGCTGTTCTCATCATCTTGATCAAATGGTGTTATCTCTCGAACCTACTCGTCATAGAAAGTTCTACAAAGCCAACCCTTTTTCATGTTGGATGTAGGCCTAGCCTCCATGTAGGTCTTCAAATCATCAAGTAGGTATAACTCAGGATTTATTGCCTTGCAAAACCTGAAGGATCTCCCAGGACTGATTATATGCCTCTGCAAAACCTGAAGGAGCATCCCAGGACTGATTATATGCCTCTACAAAACCTGAAGGAGCATCCCAAGACTGATTATATGCCTCTACAAAACTTGAAGGATCTCCTAGGACTGATTATATGCCTCTGCAAAACCTGAAGGAGCATCCCAGGACTAATTATATGCCTCTGGCAAAACCAAAGTCCCCTACTGTCGTCTCGTCGTCTTCAGATCACCTCATCGTCACTCGGAGCACACCCAGATGCACACATCTCGACCATAGCCCTTACATCTGCACCATGGGAGGACACACCTACCACTATGTGAGAATGGCTCTCGTGCATCTGCGTCTTCCAGACCCATCACCTCCCCTTGGGAGGAACCTCGATATGAAGTACACCAAGCTTCTCTCAGAAGTATTCAAACTTCACTCTGGCTAATGGCTTGGTCAACACATCGGCTATCTGCTCGTCTGTCGCAACATACTGGAGCTTCACTGCTCCTCTCTGCACCATATCCTTGATATAGTGGTACTTGATCTCAATGTGCTTCAACTTGTCATGGAATGTTGGGTTCTTGGACAACTTCACACATCTCTGGTTGTCACAGAAGATACAAGTCATCTTTAACTAGAGATTAAACAAATCAGGCAGTAGCTTTCTAAGCTATACTACCTCACAACTAGCTGAACAAGCTACGACATATTCTGCTTCGGCTGTACTCAGTGCCACACAGGACTGCTTCCTGCTAAACCAAGAGATCATACCTGATCCCATACTCAAGTAGCACCTCGAAGTGCTCTTCCTATCTACGGCACTGCCAACCCAGTCCGAATCAACATAACCCTGTAGGTTAACCTTTTTGATTCGCGTCATATTTGAGCCCATAATCAATTGTACCTTTCAGGTACCTCAATATATGTTTTGCAACAACCAGGTGAACTTGTCTTGGATTCGTCAGGAACTGGCTCAAGGTGTTCACAGCAAAGCATGTGTCTAGTACATCAATGATCCAATCATCTGACGATATATCATGGCATCAACTGACTCTAATGAAGCATCACAAAGTAGCTTCAAGTTCGATGCCATGGGTGTGGCCATTGCCTTGCATTCCATCATCCCAAATCTCTTTAGGATCTCTACTGTATACTTCCCTTGACCAAGGAAGAGTCCATCTGCACTCTGCAGCACCTTCATACCTAGAAAATAATGCATCATGCCCAAGTCCTTCATCTCAAACTCAAGCTTCCTCTTTGTATCTGTAATCAACCCATCCTCACCTGCCACAAATAGGTCATCTACATACAATAGGAGTATCACTAGGTTCCCTTCCTCAACCTTGTAGTAAAGGTTGGAATCCGCTTTACTCTTGGTAAAGCCCAAACTAGTTAGGAAGTTGTCCATCCTGTCGTACCATGTCCTGGGCGCCTGCTTTAATCCGTGCAAAGCTTTCATCAATTCGCACACATGAGTCTTCCTGTCATGGTCTCAAATCCGAGTGGCTACTCCACATAGACTTCCTCTTCCACTACACCATTCAAGAATGCTGTCTTGACATCCATTTGGTGTATCTTCCATTTCATCATTGCAGCCAAAGCAAGTACTATTCTGATGGAAATGTATCTGGCTACAGGTGCAAAAGTCTCCTCATAATCTATCCCTTCTTTCTGGGAGAAGCCACGTTCCACAAATCTCGCTTTATATTTCTCTATGCTACCATTTGCAGCATGCTTATCTTGTAGATCCACTTGGAAGTCACAACAGACTTCCCTCTGGTCTCGGGACCACATCCCAGACATCATTCTTCATGATCAACTGGTACTCCTCGATAACTGCATCCTTCCATTCTTTCTTTTATGTCGCTTCTTCATAGTTGGAAGGTTCTTTGTCAATGATGTCGCACAGCATGGTTACATAACTGGAGTATGGCATAGGTTTCTTGCTTTCTCTATGCATTTCTTCTGGAGCACCATATCTCTCTGGACCTAGGATAGCCTCTCGTACCCATGTTGGTTTCCTCTTGTGAGAATTCTTCTCACGGGGTGGATCTACAGGTTCCTGAGGTTCTTCTATTTCTCAAACTTCTTCTGGAGTTGTTTCATTCATTGTTGTATCTTGGATCCTGGGTACTTATGGTTCTTCAATGTCTTCAATAGGTAGTTTATGGATTTGTTGTATGCTAATTCTTCGTCAAATGTCACATCCCTGTTGATGTCGATCTTCTTGTATCCTGGAAAGTATATTCTGTAAGCCTTCGAGTTTTCACTATATCCCACAAATATGCCCTTCTTTCCCGAAGGGTCTAACTATGTTCTTTTCTCCTTTGGAATCTGTATGTACACTGGGCAACCAAATATCTTGAGATGGCTGACTTTTGGTTTCTCGTCAGAGAAAGTTTCTTCTGGTGTCTTGTTCTCCAGTACTCTGTGTAGAGTACGATTCTGTACATACACGGTTGTTCTTGCATTTTTTCCCATAGATGCATGGGAAGATCTTGATCATGAAGCATTGCCCTTGCTGCTTCCATAATCGTTCTATTCTTCCTTTCTGCAACTCCATTTTGTTGTGGATTGTATGGAGTGGCCAACTCCCTCTTAATCCCTAACTCTCTGCATAATTCCTTGAATTCTTTTGATGTGAATTCTCCACCATTGTCTGATCAAAAGGTCTTGATTTTCTTTTCTGTGTGATTCTCCACCAGGGCTTTGAATTCCTTAAATTTGTTGAATACTTCATCTTTGCTATTCAAGAAATATATCCAGGTCTTCCTAAAAAAAACATCTATGAAAGAAACATAATAAACATACCTACTCAATGAACTGGATGACATTGGACCGCATACATTAGAGTGGATGACTTCCAAGATTCATTTTGCTTTGCTCTCGCTACTTAGAAACGTCTTCTTTATGTTCTTTCCCTTCGCACATCCTTTGCAGATGCCTTCATGCTTTGTCTGGATTTCAGGAAGACCATTGACTGTTGGCTTGCAAGCCTTTTGTGCCATAATTCACTTGGCTCCATGGAGTTATGGACCAAGGCTTGTTCAGGTTGGCCCTTCAGTTTGTATAAGCCTCCCTCTTGCTCTCCAATCACTACTGCATCATCTATGGTCTTTCATTTTGGCCACATAAGAACTTGGCCATCAATAATGCAACCCTCATACCTTTCGCATCCAATGCAGATATGGAGAAAAGATTCTTCTTGAGTCCTAGTACATATAGAACATCCTTCATCTTCAAAGGTTTTCCAGAGTTCAGCTTGTAAGAGGCTTCACCACTTCCTTCTATAGAATATTGATAGTCATCCCCGAGTTTCACCTTGTGGGGTGACTCATGTTCAGATAGATTCACAAAGGATTCTTTAAATCCTGTCATATGCTTGGAAGCCCCACTATATGCATGCCAATCATTGCTGCCATGTGAAATAGTATCTATGAGAGCTGAAATCAGAACATATTCTTCATCGCTTAAAGAATCTTCACTGTCTCCTCTGGTTCTCTTCCTGGGAGGTTCATCATCCTCTGCAGTGTGAGCATGATGTATTTTCTTGTTGTTCTTCTTCTTTTTATTCTTGGGACAATCTCTAAAAAAATGTTCCTTCTCATCGCAGTATAGCATCTGACATTAGATAGATCTCTCCTCGGTCTTCTAGGGTTATCTTTCTGATTTTGGTGGTGATGCTTTCCTTTCTTGTGATGAGAGTGCTCCCTTTTGTTATTCTTGGTATGTGTTGTGAGAGCTTGATCTTCATTTCCCATCTTTTTTTCTCGAGCTACGATTCAAGCTTCTTCTTGTGAGCATTCCTCCCACAACCCACTGAAAATGATTAACTTTCTTCTAGCACAAATTCCTTGAATAAAGGAGTCCCATGACCTAGGGAGACCATTCAAGGTGGTCATCACAACTTCTCCATTCTCTATGTCTTCTTCCACAGCTTCAAGTTGTTCTTTGACTTGAAAGACCCTTGTAAAGTATGACTGTATGGTCTTTGCATTCTGGATATTTACATTCTTCAACTGATTTCGCAAAGTCATCTTCCAATTTATATTCTTTCCTTCAAATAGCTTAGTCAAGGAATCAAACATCTCTTTAGGTGTCTTTAAGGAAAACACATGTGGTATAAGGTGATCCTTGATAGAATCAGCAATAATCCTCTTGGCCTTTACCAATTTCTTCTTGTGTAAAGATTTAGCCTCATCTCCCTCTAGAACTAGAACCTCTTCATTTATGTAGGTGTGAAATTCATTCTCTTCAAAGACTAGTGAAATCCTATACTTCCATGCTTTGAAATTATCAGCTCCTTCAAGCTTATCCTCAAGCTTGGTTTGGTGAGACATCTTTAATGAGGACCTCAAATGGAAATACAAAAGATTTAGATCTTACCACTTTGAGATGCCCAGACTGGATTTGGTGTTGATCTTCTGCAGTGCTAGTTTTCTGGTCCGGAGTCAAATTAGGGTTTGACTTTCCCGGAGTTTTAATCAACCAAAAATTTCGATCTTGGCCTCTAAATTTTGATTTTGAGGAGGAGAACAATCCTATGTTGGGTTCACTCTAAAATTTCATTTCTGTGAAAAGCCCTAATATCTTGCAGCAGTGACAAGCCAAAAACTGAAAATGCCCGGAATCAGATTCTGCTTTGACCGAAAGATGTGCCCTTCAAAGGAGAGTTATCCTAGCCTCCTTTCCTTGATGATATGTGGAGAGAGACCCAAAAAATTAGAAGCCCTAGCTTCTGCAGCTACACTATGCCTTCTTCTCAGTTTGACTCTGATACCATGTTAGATTTTTATCGTTTATTCAATATGATCTAAGATCTTATCTGAGAGAATAACATGCACAACAATAATCACAAGAGACAAGAGACAAATATTTTTCTCAGGGAAACTATAAAGGAGAAAACCCCACAACTTCCTCAAAGATGGAATGAGCACCAGTAGCAAAAGTAAAACCCAAAAGAATAAAGATGATCTTAGGCAACTGCTCTCTATCTCACTTGTGCGAGCTAGTCTTCTCTCTCTCATGCGCAATTGATGAGTGAGTGTGTTAAAATAGAGAGTCTCACTCTCTATTTATACCTATTTTCCACTTGACTATTTCTCCTATAGGGCTTGTTGTTGCCCAAAACTGGCACGCATGTGCCGAAGCCCAAAAGGTGAGCTCACCAGCTCGGTGACAACTCTCGAGAGAGAAGCCAATGTCACCACACTCCTCTCTCCTCGCTTTAGGTTGGCTCTTCTCCAACTCTAGAGGGGCTTCCCTAATGTAGGATCGCTACGGCAGGTGCAACGAAGGGCAAGGTGAACTGAAGAGGCTGCCTTAGAGAAACATTTGTAACAAAAACGAAAGGTATTTTGATTGATGGGAAAGAAGGGAGGATCAGTCCTCGAGGAAAAACCAGTGTCAGTATCAGAAGAGAGAATGGAATCAAAAGAAAACTCAGGGAGGGCTTTGCGTTTCACACAAGTGAGACTAAACTAGTATGTTCCATAATCAAAGACAAGAAGAATGTAAGTATAATTGACTACTGTCCATTACTTGTAAGATCTTTAAAAACATAACGTCGACAGCTTATGAAAAACACGCAACCATGAAAGAGATGCCCAATATATCCAAAAAACCAACATGATTTTCTATTTAGCTTAATGGGGAAAAATCCTCCCAACTTTTTCCATCTGTTACAAAGAAAGAACCCTCCTCTTTATAGGCCCAAAAAGGCTTTTCTCACCTTTTCTAAAAAGAAGAAAAAATAAAACAATAATAAACTATGGGAGAAAAAGGAGGATCATAGATCCACTTTTTCTTTCAACTATACTCTCAACTATAGTCTAAAAAAGGCTTTTACAAAACATAAAGTGTAACTATTATTGTATCTAAGGAAAAACCCACTTAACTAAATATTGAAACCAACAAATGGCCAACAGAAAATGAACTTGTCCTCCTAGATGACGAGCGGTTTCCACTACCACATGGACCAAGATGCCCAAATCAAGACTCGACCACAACCATGACTCCAAGCAACTCGGCGGCATGAGAAAGGGTCCCAGCTGGCAGCTCCATGTGGAGAAAATGGATAGGTTTGGGCGTGAAAAAAAAGCGTTGATGCATGGGTTTGAATTGTGGCCCACTCAACACAACTCCACACTAACTGTTCAAATAGTTGAGATGATCTGGGAAATCCACGATAGTGGATATATGCCCCAAGCGGCTTCCTACCTTGCTCGTAATCAGCTACCAAATCTCCACGAGTGACTGTCTAGGGAAAACCAAACTCGGGACTGGGCTACTAGAAGACATAGAAAAAATGCTGCATAAATCACGACTCAAATGACAGCCGAGCACAATGATGAGCAATCGATTGCTAGGATATAACGTGGACTTCTATCGGCTGTTGAAGGAAATCGCGAATTTCTCAATGACTCGGCCCATGAGCTGTTCCTGACGTCATTTTGAAATGGCTGTCAATAAAATTACTGATACCATGAACATGTAAGATATCTGAGGCTTGGCGAATTAAATCCGTAAGGGATTTCCAATCTCTGCCGTGGATCCGAGGTGGATCGCGTGGAAACATCACACAATTACGGTGGTTATAGAGCAATCGGTCTATTTCTTCTGAATGGAACTCCACTCCTGGTAATTGGCTGCCAGTGTGAGAAGATACCTCCAAGCACATCAATGCCATGATACACAGGCCCAAACTGAGAAAAGAACACACTAGTAATGAAAATATACCCCTCGGCGGCAAAGAGGGCAAGATATGGACCCCGGAGGGCCAACAATAGTGGAAGTAACATTATTTGTCGAGCAAAGATACAAAGCGCATCTCGTACAGAGTTCATGACCACGACCTTTAGCAGCAACAGTACAATTGCGTTCCAAACAAACTGCACAATGCTCACTATCTTTACTTGCAGAATCCATTGCTTGCAATCCATGTTCCCATCTTTAATTTCTGTCACTGACTCGCCTTCACTAGCTAGTTGATATTCCCAGGGAATGGTGAGTATCCTATTTCATCATTAACATCTCAATCCACATGTCTAGTGGCTCGAAGTAAAGGATCTAGTTGGTTGTACTCTACATTTATCACCATTCTTCTCCCATCTTCATGAGTAAGTTGAGCAATGCCACCAATTTCTTCTTTGGCTTTACGAGGAACAACCAAAGAATTAACATGAAAATCCTTGCTTGCACTTACACCCTATGTCACATGGTTTGGGTTCGAGTTCGAGTTCGACAAGGTTGAAGTTCGGTTCGAATTCGAATTTTTTAATAAGGTTCGAAATGAGGTTCGCCATTAAATTCGTCTATATTCATTTTAAAAATATAATATATTTTAAAAATAATTGTTTTATGATATATTGACCTAACAAATATATATTTTTATCCTATTTAAAATACTTTATAACATCATTGTGCTTATAATTAATATATAATAAAAAAACATTAATATATAATGCATATATTTAATATATGCACATTAAATAAAATAAAGTTAACCAACCTTTTTACTTGCAACCTGTCATGTATCCATAGATTTTCCAAAGTAAAATATCGTGCGAGACTTGATAATCAAACGGTTGAAATACTAGAAGCTCTAGGAGTTTAAACCTACGCGGTGTCCATTGAATTTCACCGGCTCATAACCTCAATCGACAGGCCTCTGCGAGCGTAGTGTGGAGTCCAGACTCGTCCAATTGTCGAGTGTGACTGCAGGCGACGGGATGAGCAGCAAATGCGGGAAGCCGAATGCACAGAGAACGAGGGCGATCGAATGAGCAGGGGCCAACGGGCGGTGGAATGAGCCGACATCAAAATGAATAAAGAATGCGGGCAGACAACGACGACGAGAGTATGTTTGGGAAAGAAATTCGCCGAACTAAATCGAATTACAAGAAAAATTTGAAATTCGCCGAATTTCGAACTTGAAGGCTGAAATTCGCCGAACCCTGTGACATAGCTTACACCTAAGGATGCAGGTATTGCCTTGAAGAGTAATCCATTAGTGTCTTGGAAAAACAAAACCCATCTCAGGCCTGAACTTTCCGTGTCTTCATAATCCATTGCCACTGCAACAGGTAGCTGGTTTTGTTTTAGTCTTTTAGTTCCATGTACTTCTGACCAATCTCAAAAGCTTGTTGCTTTTCTTTGTTATCAACATGCTGACCAACCCAAATAAAAACATTAGTATGTGTGTCTAGGACCATAATATCCTCTGTTAACAAATCATCCTGTGTGAAGTTAAAAACTTCGGAAACCTGCAATATGCCATTCTCAAATGTGCAAGTATATAAATGTGAATCTTTGTTAGTTTCTTGTAAGATATAGCCAAAACAAAGCTTACAACTTGTTGTCCGTCGATTGCACACCAGCAACAGAAATCTAATGAAAGTTGTCTCCTCACTTAGGAAAGTGGGAGAGGTGTGACCTTAGGGGCAAGCACAGAGCCAGGTATTGTCACCTACTCCTAGCTCCTCTGTTTAGGCTAACTCCTAACGAAGCCAAGGGGGGTAAGTCCCTAACAAAAGAGTTTTCTAAGGCTCTTAAGTTGTTAAAGTGTTTTTTAAAGGTTGCGGATGCGGATGGATGTTACTTGGGAGTTATTAAGATTTGAATGTGTTTACTTATTATGAATGTGACACAAAATCAAAAGAGCAATCCACGTTGCGACAAGAGATTAAAAGATAAGTATAAATTCCAGACTTTTGATTAAGCATTCAGAGATAGCAATTATAATGAACCACAGACAATTGATCAATATAAGATAATTATGCAAATTTAATTAAAGACCAGTACCTTATGGAGTCAATGATACTGAAATGAGCAAATAAAATAATAAGTCTAGGAATCCAACTAGTGAGTATTAGATTGTGCGAATGCTCTTGGTAGGTTTTAAGGATTTTATGTGCTCTTGATTTAGGTGTCAACGAAGGTTTGTCAAAAGCCAGGAGAATATTCTAAGTTCCTTCCGTTGAAGACATGTCGGGCCCGCCCAGTATCCCAGGCTGGTATCGCGAAGATTGACCAGCTAGTTGAGAAGCTTAGACAGCAGGATTTCGGCGCCTCTACTAGGAAGTACTTTGGAAGATTCCCTACAACGCAGGTGCGTTGGTTACAGGGTGTTAAGTTTTATTAAATTACTCTTGCAGGGTTTAGAGATCCAGTGTTGTTTCTGGATACTCCGATCTGAGATCGGTCAGAGCGTACTCCGGCAAGGAGGGGAGGGAGTTAATTAATTAAAGGGGTGTGTGTTGCACGTTTTATTAAATTAATTAATTAAAACTCTCCGACAGAGAGCGCTCTTGACCTTGTCTTATTGCAAGTTCAAGAGTCTTACTTAAGAATTAACTAGTTAACTGGCAAACAGTAGAATGTATGAAAATAAAAGAAAGACAGTTAACAATCTCTCTGACAAAGAGCACTCTTGATCCACTTTATAGTGAGATTCAAGAGATTTTGGTTCTTTTTGAGATTGACAATTATAGAGAAAGATACCACAATGCAATTAATAAAGTCTAATCTAGCAATTAGTAGCTATACTTAATGAACAACTAGCAATTAGTGGAAATGGAAACTAAGTCTAATCAAAAGAACTAAGCTAAGTGCTTTAAGTTAGAACTACACTAAGAAAGATGACAAGGAACACAAGACACACTTCCCCCAAATAGGAGAAGTAGAAAAGATGGGAGGCTTGCTCCCACTAGCCTTTTTATTAATTTTTTACAACGCTTTGTTATGCTCAGCTTCTTCTTGAATGAGCAGATGGTGAGAAAGGGAAGAAAGAGGAGGGAGATGTTTTGGTCTTTTTGCTCTTGCTTTTGGCCTTTGGCCTCTCCTTCACCTGCCTGAAACTAAGAGCTTTGAACACTAACTCGTTATGGTGTTAGTTCATAAAAACAAATTGAAATTAGATCTACAAACTTAATGACCAAAATCGAACCCAACCCTCACCAAAACCGGAAGAAGAAAAAGAGGAGTAAAAGGCCATGAAAAGAGAAGTGAAAAAAGGGTGAAAAGAGCCTCAAAGTAAGGTCAAAAAAGACTGAAAGCAAAGGTGAAAGAGAGGCTGCAAATTGAAGAAAGAGGGCTGCAAAAAGTGAGGAAGAAGGCTGAAACTAGGGCCCAAAAAGTGGCTGCAAAAAAGGGTAAATGAAGCTGCAAATCAGGGTCAAAAGAGGGCTGCAAAAAGTGAAGAAAGAGGACAAATGAGGGCTGCAAAAAGTGAAGAAAGAGGGCAAAAGTGGGCAGCGAAAGAGGAGAAAAGAAAGGCTGCAATAAAAAGTGAAAGATGGCTGCAACTTGAAGATGGAACAGCCAACAGGGACATAAGGTTTGGTGAATGAATGTTCACTTTAGCCCAAACCTTGCCCTAACCCAAGAATGTAAAAATTTCTTAAACTTTGAAAGATGAATAAAAATGAAGAAAAACATTCAAACCTGTGGCTTTTCTTGATGATGCTTGGATTCCTTGAAGCTTGAAATTTCCGGAAGTTGTCTTGACTTTAAGAGGAGAGGATGCACCTGAGCTCGAACTCCTACTTGATTGGATGAAGTGATTTGCACAAATTCAACTCAAACACTTGCCAAAAGATGGATTAGATCATGTATGTTTTACCAATTGAAATATAAAAGAGCATATCATATAACTGAATAACCAATGCTGCTTTCAATTTCTAAGAATGAAACCATAAACAATTAAATTGAAAGTTCAAATAATTGATCTTACGTGCTTACAGAAACCTTCTAAAGCATGAATCATTAACCAACATTAAGCATGAAAGGAGAGAATTCAAACATTATCACCTCATTCGCCAAGCATTCATCCACATTTAACAAACCATATGAGCCTCCAAAGCCTTAAAATTTATTCCATGGTTGCATAAAGCAACAAGCATTTACAGAGTTTGGACAGAGTTTCTCTACACAAAAATCATCCAAATAGAGCTAAAGAAGCCTCTATTTATACAATGAATGAAAACCAAAACCCTAAAACCAAAAATTCCTGACCTAACCGACTTGGCACTTAGCTGGGAGTCCAAACCTAAAAATGAAGCGCTGAGAATGAGGGGAGGCCTCCACCTAGGCAAGGCGCCCCCACTCCAACCCTAACCACTGCAAACAAGTCATTATTGAGCCCACACGTGTGGATGACGCCCTCATGATGAAGAAGGGTGTGAATGATGAAGAGAGGCGTGAGCTTGGAAGGTGAAGGCGCCTCTTAGGTATGGAGGAGCCACTGCTAGGTCTGGAGGAGCCTACTACTGTCAGATCATAATGTTATCATTAGTTCCTGCCTCAATCAAATCATCAAACCAATGAGTGCTCTCCATCTCATCCAATTCAAGGGTTTAGCTGGAGATGACAAGTCCGTTAACTGAATATATCTTTATTGCTCACTGAATGCTGACTGAAGCTGAGTTATGATAACTCTAATCATCATAAATGCCCACTGAGATGTCATTTAGCCTTTTATTTCACTGAATTTGGATTAATTTGGAGAGTTTTGGGTTTTCTCCAAAATATCAATTTTTAATAAAAACTCCATTTTCCCCCCAAAAATGATTTTTTTTGAGAAAATGTGTATTATGTGTTTGATTGATGATCTAAAAGTTGGTTTTGACTGGCTGGTTGATCAAGAATGATTTTTGGCTTAAGCTTAGAGCCTTCAATCACTGAAAACGGGGTCCAGATGACTAACTTATGACGAACGGGATTTTTCCAATTAATTTATGGAAAAATTAATCAAAAAAACTGAGGGAAATAATTAAAAAATTAAAAAATAATTTTTTAACCCGTCCAGAAAAAAAATTTCAATTTTTTTTTTAAAGTCCTATTGACTTAGGACATGACCATGCTCTATTCTAATAATGTCTAGTAGGTTTATATACACTTAGTTGGGCTCTAAGAACCCCCCAAGGCCCAGAATTCAAAATCGGGCATTCCAGTTTGGAGGAAGCAGGAGAAAACCTCGTCAATTATACTCGGCTATAGGCAAAGCATAATTATCAAGGGCAAAAAACTCCCTGGAATACCTTAGTTGAGATTCTACGTCTTAGGGGACTGAACCACTCAAAACACCCTACTAGCACATTTTATTACAAACCCCGCGGGGCCATGGTCAAAATTATTCAACTAAAAAACTGGCTAGCCAATCTTGGCTAGACATAAATACGGATCGACTGATACACTGGAATCAAACATTGGACATGTTTGTCAACCGGCGGCTCCTCAGGTAACCCAACTATGCTACAAAAAGTTGGTAACACAACTGTCAACAAAAGTGTCATCGCTAAGATGGTAACAAGGTCGACTTCTCTAGGAGAGTCTAATAACCCTAATACAATTTAACTCTGGTGTCTAATGCCCCGACATACAATGGAGGGTTAACCTCAATGACTTTACATGACTTAAATATATTAATGACTCTCCCGGTCAGAGGAATAAACATCCCCGTCGAGGTACAATAAAATACAATATGAAATATACAAGTGAATATCTTCCGAAGTTACAATTGCATTAACAAAACACAGCCTTTGAAACATAGTAAATAGGGACTATCCCCCTTGACCTTTTTAGGAGTTGGGTCTAAATGGAGGAGTTAGGAATCAAGGTGACATTGAGGTCTAAAGTTTAAACTCATAGCTGCCCTCAGGAACACACCTAGTGGCTAGAAGACTTTTCCATGGTCAAGTGTGTTTTAGGCGATAACAACCGCTAGTGTGTTCTTGAGGGAAACTATGAGTTTAGAACCCAATGTCACCTCGATTCCTAACTCCTTCGTTTAAACCCAACTCTCTAAAGGTCAAGGGACGTAGTCCCTACCTACTTAGTTTCTTAAATATTTTAATCGGGAGTTAGAATTTATTGTTTTAAATTAAGTTTAATGACAAGCAACCATGCAGAGATGCAATAGTTTTCAATGATAGGCACACCTTGCTTTCGAAGTAAATCAAATGCAATTACAAGAAAAACAGAAACAACTATTCAAGTCCAGTGCCTAATCTATTGGGCTTTTGAAAATACAATACACAACAATGTAAAAATACAAGATAGACAAGAATTTGCAATGAAATGCTTCCCAAATCCTTAGATCATTCAATACAATAAATTGTTCATTAACATAACTCAACTTGCATTAAATAAAATGTAATTATGAAATATAACTTGATCTGAAAATGCTTTGAAAGCAAAATTGAGAATGAAACAAGAGATTGTAGTGTTTTGCATGTGGTCCTGTAAGTTTTAGTTCATTTTAGGTCTCACTTGAACTTAGGGGAATTAATGTGTGATACAATAAAAGTACAACCTAACTAATGTGTCTAAACCTAACACTTATCTCTTACGATTTGAGAGAGATTGTTGGGTGCTCAACAAGAGAACACAAGGTTCCCTTCTAGCTCCGCAAGTCAATCCCAAAGATTGTTGGGCGCTCAACAGGAGGACACTAACTACCACGAGCCTCCCAACAGCCTCTACCCCTCTAGCTCCATAGCTCAACCTTTTTTTTTCAATTTCTTATCAAGATAAAATTGGTGCCTATTAATTTAGCTAACTCAAATCTTCTCCCTTTCTTGTCACCCAGGGTCAGACCAACCAGTGAGGGGAGTGAATACGGGGTGAAGATTGGGGCAATGTTTATTCACTTCAAAAAAAAAGAATTAAAAACTTTAAAAAGATTTAACTACACTAGCTAGCACGACATTGCAAGGATAGAAAAGTCGAATCACTTACAAGATGTGGGAAAAAAATAAAATAAAGCTAAATAACAAACTAATCCTAGCCACTCAATCCACTTTCTGAATGGAAAGGATGGGGTAAAAATAAACTTGTGGATATGAAAACTTATTATTCTATCCCTTCTTCAATTGCTATGCAAAGGTGGGCAAGCCCAACTTTCTTTGCATGCAATGGATGACAAATTTCAAAGAATAACAAATGCTATCCTAGCCACACAACTCTCTTCCTAGAGAAGAGATGGGGCAAGCAATTAAAAGTAAATAATGGAAAATAACAAGCCCTAGCCTCTCTTCACTTTGCAATGCAAGGGTGGGCAAGCCCTACCTCCTTTGCATGCAAGGGATGGCCAAAATATATACCTCAAATATAATTTCGAAAATCAAACAAAGAATCAAGTCCAAGAGACTCTCTTGGACTTGTTACAATGAAAGAAATTTCAGCACCTTTAGATAAGGATGTTGAAATATTGTAACTTCGAAGAATATTCTATATGTATCTTTTTGTGGTCCTCGATGGTCCTACCAGGAAAACCACTTGTATTACATTTTACCCCGATGCTTCTAATCGAAAGAACTAATAAGAGTCATGAGGTAGTCCCCTCTAATTGTAAAGGTGGGTCATTAGCACCCCAGTGTGGTTACTTGAGCCTACATGTGTAACTCAAGTCTACATGATTTAACTCGAGCCTACATGTCGAATGAGTTAACTTAAGTGAACGGATGAATATAAATAGAGGTGTAGCGCTCCTCATTTGAAGCACACACTCTCACTTGCGTAGCGCATTAGTGGAGAAGAGAAGAGTAGCTGGAGAAGGAGGAGGATCAGGCTTTGATCTCCTTGTTGGTTTTATCTTTTATCTTTTTGGGGCATCTATATTGAGGAAGCTTTTGCTGGGTTTTTCCCTTTAGGGTTTTCCTAGGGTAAATCTGTGTTGTTCTTGTGATACTGTTTCTTTCAGTGATCCTGTTTATATGCTTTAGTTATGAAAATGAAATGAAATACTGATGTTCTAGCTTAGCATATGAAAATTTAACATGGTATCAAAGCTAACCTGAACAGGACAGCTTTCACAAGGTGAAATAGATCTCTCTCCCCGGAAGAAATTAGGGTTTTCGGGAAAAAATTTGAGTCTCATAAAACTGCTTGCATAGAAAGTTGCGCCCTCCCAAAGCGCATCTTTTGAGCCTGGAATCAAGTTTTTTGGATGTGTGAATCTCTGAAAAAGTCAAACCCTAGTTTGACAGCTGCACCAGAAAACTGCAGACGCTGAATCTTGCAAGTCTGATTTGGAAGGTGAAAATTTGAGATCTCCAGAATCCAAGCACATCAGTCAACTCACCTCACTCAAGCGCATCTCCTGGTAAGGTCAGTTTCTCATTTTGCAAAAGTTCAATTTTTGTTGGTTTTCTGACAAGATGGCCCCAAGCACTAAGCTTGAGGACAAGCTAGAAGGCATAGAGAATTTTTGAGCATGGAAATACAGGATTGGTCTCATTCTCCAAAAGAATGATCTTGATAAGTATGTCAAAGAAGAAGTTACAGAACCTGAAGAAGCTGAAGCCAAGGAGAAGCACAAAAAGGATATGATTAGGGCACAAAGGATTATTGCTGACTCCATCAAGGATCACTTGATCCCTCAAGTGTCATCCAAGAAGACTCCAAAAGAAATGTTTGATGCCCTATCTAGAATGTATGAAGGAAGAAACATTAACAGAAAGATGAATCTAAGAGCTCAACTGAAGAGCATCAAGATGAGACATGGAGAATCCATCCAAGACTATTTCACGAAGGTTTCTCAAATCAAAGAGCAACTAGAAGCTATTGAAGATAAGCTTGATGAAGATGAAATGGTTATGACTGCACTCAATGGTCTCACTAGACCATGGGAATCATTCATTCAAATGATGTGTGCCAGGAAGGAAAGCATGCAATTTGATGTGGTATGGGAAGACTGCATTCAAGAGGAGACTAGAGTGACAAATAGAGAAGCCTTACTAAAAGAGGATGATCAAGCCCTAGCCACTCATACCAGAAAAAGAAGAAGGAATCAACCCCTCTTCAAGAAGAGAAATCACAAAGAGCATCAACCTCCCAGAAGATTTCAAAGATCGAAAGAAAGTCTATCAAGTAAGGACTACTCTTGTTTTCAATGTTTCCATTGTGACAAGATAGGACACATTACCAGAAATTGTCCTATAAAGAAGCAAGAATATAAGCAGAGGATCAACAACAACAAAAGATACCATGCTCATCTAGATAGACTCCTGGAGAAGACACTTGGCTTATTGATAGTGGTGCTTCAAAGCACATGACGGGACAAAAGAAAACTCTGTCCAAACTTGAAGAAAAGAGCTCTCCTCGGAAAGTATCCCTAGGAGATGACTATCAATATCCGATCAAAGGAGTTGGTGAAGCAAGCTACAAACTTGAATCAGGTAATCCCTTAAAAATGAAAGATGTATTATATGTACCTGGTCTAAAGAAGAATTTACTTTCTATCTTAGCTTTAGATAAGAAAGGATTCAGAGTTGCTTTCATAGATGGTCAAGTACTCATGTGGCCCAAAGGAAAGAATATTGAAGATGCAATCATCATTGGTGAAGAAGAAGGAGGCTTGTATTTACTCAAGGGGCACTCAGAAACAACCTTTGTACATGAGTCCACTGACCCTAGTGAACTATGGCATAGAAGGCTTGCCCACATCAATTACAAGGCTCTACCTCATGTGAACAAAGTAGTGACGGGATTACCAGACATGAAGATCAAGCATGAAGGCATTTGCAAAGGATGTGTGAAGGGAAAGAACATCAAGAATCCATTCCCGAATAGTGAAACAAAAACAAAAGGTACGTTGGAATTGATTCATTCAGATGTATGTGGTCCAATGTCTTCCACATCCTTAAGTGGCTTTGAATATTATATCACATGTATGGATGACTTTTCAAGAAAGACTTGGATATACTTCTTGAAAGCAAAGAGTGAAGTGTTTGAGAAATTCAAGGAGTTCAAAGCCTTGATAGAGAATCTTTCAGACAAGAAAATAAAGATACTCTGATCAGACAATGGAGGAGAGTACACCTCAAAAGAGTTTGATGCCTTTTGCAAAGACGCTGGAATAAAGAGGGAACTAACTACTCCCTACAATCCCCAACAGAATGGGGTGGCGGAAAGAAAGAACAAAACCATCATGGAGGCAGTGAAGACAATGATATATGATCAAGATATTCCAATGCACCTATGGGCAGAAGCGGCGAGAACTATTGTGTATGTACAAAATAGAATATCTCACAGTGCTCTTGGGTTCAAAACTCCAGAAGAGATATTCACGGGAAAGAAGCCTGAGGTAAGTCACCTCAAGATATTTGGTTGTCCAGTATATATTCATATACCAAAAGAGAAAAGAACCAAGTTAGACCCTTCCGAAAAGAAGGGGATATTTGTTGGATATTGTGAAGTATCCAAAGCATTCAAAATTTACATTCCTGGATTCTATCACATGGAAATCAGTCGAGATGTGACATTTGATGAAGAGGCAACCCTCAAGAGATCCAGGAAGTGCCAACATGAAGAAGTGTATGAAGAAGAGACACCACCCAGAAATAAAGAAACTACATGTCTCCCTAAAGATGAAGCTCCTGAAGAACATGACATGGCAGAACCACAAGAACCTCCCATGATGGAGATATCAAGAAAGAGAAAGCCTGCTTGGACAAGAGAAATTATACAAGAGGCGGAAAGATATGGAGCTCCTGAAGGCTCTACAAGGGAAAGAAAGAAACCTAATACTTTTTCCAACTATGTAGCATTGATGCGTGATCTTGTAGAACAAGAACCTTCAAACTATGAAGAAGCGGTACATAAGAAAGAATGGGTAGAAGCAATGACTGAAGAATACCAGTCAATAATGAAGAATGATGTATGGGATATAGTTCCGAAACCAGAAGGAAAGAGTATAGTATCCTCCAAATGGATATTCAAAATAAAGCATGCAGCTAACGAAAGTATCGAGAAGTATAAAGCAAGATTTGTGGCCAGAGGTTTCTCTCAGAAAGAGGGAATTGATTATGAAGAGACATTTGCTCCAGTAACACGATATACTTCGATTAGAACTATCATGGCACTTGCATCCATGATGAAGTGGGACTTACACCAGAGGGATGTGAAAACAGCTTTTTTGAATGGTGTGATCGAAGAAGAAGTTTACATAGAACAGCCTCAAGGATTTGAAGTTGAAGACAGAAATACTCATGTATGCAAGTTGAAGAAGCCCTTGTATGGTCTTAAACAAGCTCCTCGAGCTTGGTATGAGAGGATAGATAGTTTCCTGTCAAACATGGGCTTTACCAAGAGTAAAGCTGATCCTAACCTTTACCTCAAGGTTGTAGAAGATGAACCTGTCATCCTACTACTATATGTGGATGACTTATTCTTGACAGGGAATGAGAAACAGATTATGGAAAGCAAAAAGAGACTAGCAGAAGAATTTGAGATGAAAGACCTTAGGTTAATGCATTATTTCCTAGGTCTGGAAGTATGGCAAAGTTTAGAAGGAATCTTTCTCAACTAGGGAAAGTATGCAGTAGAGATATTGAAAAGATTCAATATGTTGGAATGCAAAGCTTTGTCCACACCCATGGATTCCAACCTGAAGTTGTTAACTGATGACTCATCAGAGTTAGTGGATGTGACTCATTACAGACAGATCATTGAGTCATTGATGTATTTAACAAATACCAGACCAGACATTTGCTTTGCTGTGAACACCTTAAGTCAATATCTAGTTCAACCTAGACAGGTTCACTTGGTAGCTACAAAACATGTGATGAGATATTTGAAAGGAACTATAGACTTTGGTCTATATTATGATAATAGCCATGAGTATAGATTGTATGGCTATACAAATGCAGATTGGGCCGGAAGTATCTCAAACAGAAAAAGCACATCAGGTGGATGTTATAGTCTGGGATCTGCTATGATTTCATGGTTTAGCAAAAAGCAATCCAGTGTTGCACTAAGCACAGCCGAAGCAGAATATATAGCAGCTTGCTCTGCTAGTTGTGAAGCCATATGGCTTCGGAAGCTAATGTCAGGATTATTCAACCTAGAGTTGGACACTACCATGATTCTTTGTGATAACCAAAGTTGTATAAAGATGACAGAGAACCCTGTCTTCCATGACAGATCAAAGCACATAGAAATCAGGTATTTCTACATTCGAGATATGATGCAGAAGGGAGCCATAAAGCTCCAGTATGTGAGTACTGATGAACAAGTTGCTGATGTGTTGACAAAGCCTCTGTCCCGAGTGAAATTCGAACACTTTCAAGACAAGCTTGGTGTGGTTCGAAAAGACCTTCCCCGAAAGGGGGAGTAGTGATGTAGCAGTGGGATTGTATCATCCCTGGGAACTTTCCCTAAAGTGATCCGGTGACCTCGATCTTCGAGAATGAAAAGGGATTGTATCATCCCGGGACATCTGTCCATAAGTGATCTGGTGACCTCAGTCCTCGAGAATGAAGAGGGATTGTATCATCCCAGGACATCATAATAGATCTGGTGACCTCGGTCCTCAAGAATGTGGTAGGATTGCATCAGCCTTGGACATCGTCCTAAAGTGATAGGGACTGATTCTCCCGTAATCAATCCGGTGGCTTCGGTCCTCGAGAATGTGGTAGGATTGCATCGTCCTTGGACATAGTCCTAAAGTGATAGGGACTGATTCTCCCGTAATCAATCCGGTGGCTTCGGTCCTCAAGAATGTGGTAGGATTGCATCAGCCTTGGACATCGTCCTAAAGTGATAGGGACTGATTCTCCCATAATCAATCCGGTGGCTTCAGTCCTCGAGAATGTGGTAGGATTGCATCGTCCTTGGACATAGTCCTAAAGTGATAGGGACTGATTCTCCCGTAATCAATCCGGTGGCTTTCCGGTGGCTTCAGTCCTCGAGAATGTGGTTGGATTGCATCGTCCTTGGACTTAGTCCTAAAGTGATAGGGACTGATTCTCCCGTAATCAATCCGGTAACTTCGGTTGTCGAGAATGTGGTGGGATTGCATCATCCCTGGAATTTAAGTCCAAAAGTGATCCAAAGACTTTTTGTCTTTGAGTTGTGGATTGCAAGTTGTAGCTGATGATGAGGATGCCGTACTGATCGAAAGATCATAGTATGATGATGACGTACTGATCGAAAGATCAGAGTATGATGATGATGACGAACTGATCGAAAGATCATAGTATGATGATGATGACGTACTGATCAAAAGATCAGAGTATGATGATGACGTACTGATCGAAAGATCAAAGTATGATGATGATGTTTCTGATCGAAAGATCAAAGTGTGATGATGATGATTCTGATCAAAAGATCAGAGTATGATGATGATGATGTTGCTGCTGATCGAAAGGTCAAAGTGTTGATGATGATATTGCTGATCGAAAGGTCAAAGTGCTGAAGATGTTGTTGCTAATCGAAAGGTCAAGGTGCTGAAGATGTTGCTGATTGAAAGGTCAAAATGCTGAAGATATTGTTGCTGATTGAAAAGTCAAAGTGTTGAAGATGTTGCTGATCGAAAGGTCAAAATGTTGAAGATGTTGTTGCTGATCGAAAAGTCAAAGTGTTGAAGATGTTGCTGATCGAAAGGTCAAAGTGCTGAAGATGTCATTGCTGATTGAAAGATCAAAATGCTGAAGATGTTGCTGATCGAAACAGTCAAAGAATTAATGATGATGAAGACTGAAGATTGAAGATGAAGACTGCATGATGTTGAAAAGCTTCCAATGATTTATAGATGTGTTACCCTGATGATGTTGATGATGTCCTCTATCTCTCTCCTACTCTTGTTGTTGTTGATGTTGTAGAATACCCTTCTCGTTAAGGGGGAGTGTTGAAATATTGTAACTTCGAAGAATATTCTATATGTATATTTTTGTGGTCCCCGATGGTCCTACCGGGAGAACCACTTGTATTACATTGTACCTCGATGCTTCTAATCGGAAGAACTAATAAGAGTCATGATGTAGTCCCCACTAATTGTAAAGGTGGGTCATTAGCACCCCAGTGTGGTTACTTGAGCCTACATGTGTAACTCGAGCCTACATGATTTAACTCGAACCTACATGTCGAATGAGTTAACTTAAGTGAACGGATGAATATAAATAGAGGTGTAGCACTCCTCATTTGGCGCACACACTCTCACTTGTGTAGCGCATTAGTGGAGAAGAGAAGAGTAGCTAGAGAAGGAGGAGGATCAGGCTTTGATCTCCTTGTTGGTTTTATCTTTTATCTTTTTGGGGCATCTATATTGAGAAAGCTTTTGCTGGGTTTTTCCCTTTAGGGTTTTCCCAGGATAAATCTGTGTTGTTCTCGTGATATTGTTTCTTTCAGTGATCATGTTTATATGCTTTAGTTATGAAAATGAAATGAAATACTGATGTTTTAGCTTAGCATATGAAAATTTAACAAAGGAAACATGAGAAAGAGAATGAGGATTTGACCACTTTGAGGCAAAGGATTTTGAAGTGGTGACCCTTGGGGGTTCTTTGCACTATTTTTTGCCCAAATTTTGACAAAATTTCCCCTCGTAAAACCCTAAGCGTGCAAAAAAACAACAAACAAAAAGTGGTAAAAGATGCCCAAAATCACTTTGCGACACCTTGCATACAAGTGTAAAAATTTGCTCAATATATGTAATAAAAATTATAGAATCAATGGCTTCAAATAACTTGTAAAATGAATATTTAAACTAGACTTGAAGATGCAAATAGACAAAGAAAAATACAGAATTTTTTTTAAGGAGTTAGTGTGCTCCTTGCTCTTCAAATGGTTGAAGAAGTGGGGCATCTAACCAAAGAATCCCACTCTTCAATCCGAATAACCTGCAACTTGAAATATAAGCCAAAGACACACAAAGAGAGGTGACTTTCCTGTTGGTCTAGGAACAACGTCCCACACATCACTCTTCATGATTAAACTGTACTCTTCAATCATGGCATCAACCCATACCTGTTGACTTGTTGCCTCTTTGGAAGGTTCTGCACTGTCAAGCTGACTCATAAGCCCTGTGTACTTCTGTGGTCTTTCTCTGAAAGTCCCGAGAGGAGCTTTATGCTTCTTGTACCATTTCTTGGTACGAAGTTGATTTCCTTTTGTAAGGAAGAACTTCAAGTAGTTCTTCTGATGGAATTTCAGTGTCCTCTAGAACATCTGAAATTTGATCCTCAAATTCCTCTTCCTCCCTCTGAGTTTCTGAAACTGGAAACTCTAGTGGAGCTATTTCATCTTCCTTTGAAAGCTCTTGTATTTGAAACACAGCTTTCTCATGGAAGACCACATCTCTGCTAACTATCTTCTGTAAGCCTGGAAGTGTTGTGCAGTGAAGGTGTTCAAACCTTCTAGGCCACAGTTCACATGGATCAACTGCATGAGTGGAATCCTCAGAAGCCCTGTAAAGGCCTCCTTCTTGAACCCCAATCTATACTCCTGAGCTTAGGTCTTCATTCTTTGCCCATAGAAGGACTTTCTTGTCCATAAAGAGGACTCTGAAGCCCTTGTCCTCTAAGCTAGCAACGGATAGAAGATTCTTCTTTAAACCAGGAATATATAAGACATCATCAATATGAAGAACCGTACCTTAGTCAAGTTGAAGTGAGGTTGAGCCGATTCCTTCAATCTTGTAAGTGGACTCATCTCCAAGTTCTACCTAAGTGGTGAACTTCTTCTTTCTGTAACTGGTGAGAGCTCCACGGTTACTTTTCATGTGCTTAGAGGCATCACTGTCCACCAACCAAGAAGTGGAACAATCTGAGAAAGAACAAGTGAGAGCAGAAATCAAGTAGTACTCTCTTCTAGGTTCTTCAGTTTTGTTAGCCTTGGTTTTCTTCTTCTTCTTTGGTTCTTCATCTTCTTCTTCCTCTACTTTTGCAACAGATGCTTGAAACCTTCTCTTGGGTTTCTTCTTATTTTGCCTGCAGTCTTTAGCAAAATGTCCAAACTTGTGGCAACTATAACATTCCACTTTAGACATGTCAGAAAACTTACCCTGAGGTTTCGTTCCCTTCTTTTGCCGAGGGAAAGGCTTCTTGAGTTTATTTGTCTTCGTTGTCAGTGCAAGGTTGTCCTCTTTGATTACCTTGTCAGACGTTCTTCCTTCTTCTATGCAATCATGCCAAAGCCTTTGAAAGGTTGGCTAATTCTCTCGTCCACTGACGGATGCCATGAAGGTTTTCCAAGAGCTTGCGAGACCATCAACCACTGTTTGCACAAGGTCATCATCATGAACAATAATACCAATAGCAATGAGTTGATCTCTTACCTGTGTAATCTTTGTTCAGATTCAAAGTTCGCAGCCTCTTCTTCAAGACTCTCTTCTGACTAGGAGCCTTCTTTTCATATAGATTGACCAAAGTATCAAAGCATTCTTTCGCAGTCTTCAAAGATGTGATGTTGGGCATCACTGACTCTCTAACAGAATCATAGATGATTCTTCTAGTCTTACCTTGCTTCCTCTTGTAAGCAAGCCTTTTAGCATTAGATGGTGGCTCTTCAATGACATTAAAAACAATGTCATCCAAGTCATTCTCTTCTAGAATGGTTGTTAACCTGGCCTTCCAGGAGTTGAAGTTGGTTGAAACATAGAGCTTCTCTTCTAGTTTGAAAGCATTGGTGGCCATCTCTGCCACTTAGTTAAATGTTAGATCTGCAAATCTTATCCCAAGATCTAGGAAAACAACAGCAGTGTTCCTTTACTGTGTTTTCACATGCTAAGCTCTAATACCATGTTGAATTTTAGCATTAGCATGAATACTTAAAAAAATTGCAGATTAACTTGAAACAAATGACAAAGTGCAATAAATAACATTCATCACATCAACACAATGGACACAAGAGTTTTTCACTGGGGAAACCTTTAAAGGACAAAAACCCCAAAAAGCATTAGTAGCTCATCTTGTAAATGAAATGACATAAAAAATTCTTCAAGAAATTTCCTCAAACCCTAATCAGGGTAATACCACAGATTACAAAAGACTAATAAACTTTTCACAGCAAAATATCAAAACAAGCGTTTCAAACCCTAGTAGTTCAAATCTGCCCAGATCTGATTAGGCCTACCCAAAGATGCATGCTTGAACTGATAAGGTCTGCCCAGAAAACAAGTTCAGCTACTCGTGACTGTCCAAGTTAAAACCCAGCTTGCCCGGATTTCATTTTTTGTTGCCTGAGTTCAAATCTCTGCTGCCCGAGTTGCATCCGTGGCTGCCCAGACTCTGATCTGTCAGCTCGGATTTATTTTTCTGCTGCCCGGAATAATTCTGCTGCTGCCTAGAATTACTCTTTTGCTGCCCGGAAATCTTGGTGGATGCCCGGAGGGCCTGGTGGCTTCCCAGAGGGGCCTGTTGTATGCACAGCAGCCCTTACAGGCTGTTTGTTTGCAGCTTTAGGGTCTGCTGCAAACTTGGATGCCCTTATGGGCAGGCTGCTAGCATCCTGAGGGTCTGCTGTAGCAACCCGAGGGCCTGCACAAGCATCCCTAACACTGCCCGGGTTGTTTGAAGGTGGCTATGCCCGAGAAAGAGAAGAGGGGCAGCCCTTGAGGTAAGAAAGGGATGCCTAGAACTTGTGAATGGCTACCTAAAGGTGACGTGGGCCAGTCTGTGAAGATTGCAGGATGCCCATGATGAAGGTGGCCTGCCCAATGGAGGATAGAAGAACCCTGCCCGTGAATAGATCTAAAGGTGACGTGAGGGTTTTGGTGAAACCCTAACTCATGAAAGAAGAGAGAGAGAAGCTGATGTTGTTTGTGAAGGAAGGAGACAAACCCTAACTGAGGGTAAAACAGAAAATAGATGGATGCCCTAGCTGGGGCAAAACCATAAACACAACCTTCAGCGAATTCTTCAGTAAGAGCAACTTCACCTGTGAGAGCAAGTGTATATCATAATGAAATGACTTGATCTTCTTTTATAACCTTTCAGTCACCTATAAGTGGACCAAAATTAGGAAGCACAAAACAATAATATTGTATCCTTTCCTAATTTCACTTTAACCTTTTTACCTTTCAATAGTCTAAAAGGTCATTTATGTATTTTTTACTTTTACCAAAAGTCCTTATGTAACTTTGACTTTCACCTGTGGTCCCTTTTTTGTGGTCAAAAAAATACTTATGTATTTTTGGCTTTACCTGTGGTCCAAAAGTACTCGTGTATTTTTGGCTTTACCTATGGTCCAAAAGTACTTATGTATATTTTTGGCTTTACCTATGGTCGAAAAGTACATCATCATAAACCAAGAGAATTACTAATGGTTTTATCTCACGCTTTGTGNTAACTTAACCAAGGGTAGCTAAGCCTTGGAGAAGTACACAAAGCCCATAGATCAAGGGTCAGAGTGTCACACATGCCTAGACCAAGTCTAGGGCTTACAATGCCTTCCTGGTAACAGACCAAGTGCCTCAACCATGGGCTGCATAATTTGACCTTAGGTCAAATACTTGGTAACAGACCAAGCGCCTCCATTCTCCAAGAGAATGGCTACTCAGAACTAAGTTGAGTCTACCAGTACTAGACTGGCCCACATTGTGGTCCTAGACCAGATGTCTACCATTCAACAGAATGGTCACTCAACACTGGGTTGAGTCTACCCAGGACAGAGTTGGGTCCATATCATGGTCAAGGACCAGGTATCTACCATTCAACAGAATGGTCACTCAACACTGAGTTGAGTCTACCCAGGACAGAGCTGGGTCCATATCATGGTCAAGGACCAAATATCTACCATTCAACAGAATGGTTACTCAACACTAGGTTGAGTCCCCACAATGTTGGACTAGGTCCACATCCTGGTCCCGGACCAGATGGCTTCATTCTCCTGAGAGAATGACTCTCAATGTTGCTCAGAAAAATCAACAATATTGATTATTTCTCACCCCTTCTTTCCTTCAACATTCCCTAGCCACGTCCTTGAAGTGGGAAGTCAACCTTAAGTGGGCCTTTGACCAAGCCGAAGTGCAACCTAGTGTCACATGTCACCCTTCCAAGTAGGGCATTTCTCCTTTCATGCCCATAATTTAACCCTTTTCTCGCCACATGTTTATGCTTTGGACCTCCTACAAGGTAGGATGTTTTCTCCATTGAAGTTTGGGTTACGCTTCACCCTACCTCAGTTGTGCCATCTCCCGTGGTGGGGTGTTCATCTTTTGAGTCTCCTCTCTAGCTCACGTCATCCATCCATGTGGCCTTGGGCCTTGGGTTCAAACTTCAAGCGATGAATAGGGCATCCATCAATGATGCAACAAATGGTAATGTAGGCCATGTAGCTATATAACTCAAATACAGGTTCAATGTTCTTACATGGAACGTCATGGTGAATTATGCCTATAGAAAAGGCTCCTTCAAACCAACTTTATTCCTATACACCTTTGTTCTTACCCTAGATGATGAATGGTGCTCAGACAAAGTGCATGGCCCCCAAATATCTCCCCACAGCCTGTAATTGCCACTTAACTCCAAGGATCTTCGTCTGTGCTTGGCGATAAAAGCCCTTGAAAATGTGAAATAAGACATGCATTTTCAGGCAGTAACAAAACTACCTGACATAATCAACTGATTGACAGTTAATCTCATTGTATGACTGACAGACTGATTGACTAGTTAATCTTTATGGATGACTGATATTTTTGGGAGTACCCATGATTGATGCTCAAGCTGATAACCCTTGATTATTGTAACATCCGACCCATAAGTTCTTTGGACAATGCATGCAGGCGCTCATGGCACAAGTTCTGTCAACCTGCTAGGCCCATGCAATAAGGGCCCAAATATCCAAAAGACCTTGGAAGGAATGAACCATACAGGCCTGCAAGTTACAAAACAACCTTGGGGCATGTGTGTGTCCAAACACACGTACATACATCTTCAATGTAAAGCGTATAGATCCATATGGGTCACATACAGATCCATATATGTGTGTCATTTCTCATTTCCTAAATTTTTGAAGTGCCATTTCCATAGCCCATACCAATTTCCCCAGTTCAAGTGCAATACATACATTCTCATTCTAAAATTGTTGATAGTTAATAGACAGTTATTTCCAGCATCTATTTATCTCCAGCTTTTCTTTAATATTAGCCTTTCTTTTTTTTTTTGCATTTTTTGGTCTATCCAGATTTCAAGCTCTCCTGGTGCTGTCGGTCTGAGTGTTGCCCTCGAGAAGATTATGCATCTAACATCAGCAGAGAGGTTGATATCCTTACCTCTTGTTTTCTCTGATAATGCTAAATTCATAGATTTGGTCTTCGACACCACATTCCTAATAAACTAGACTAACTACTGATGACATGTATTTATTTTGCTTCAGCTGTAGGAGTGAAACTGGCCCCAGTGTTCTTGTTTGCTCAAGAGGTGGTGGTGGCCTACTTAAGGAACGGATGGAAGTAGTTGCAGATTTGTGGGCTGCAAATATTAAAGTGTGTAGACGGTTCATGTCATACGTATTTCATTTCTTGAGTATGCATTTTATTACTTGCATGACAAAAACATTGAAATCTGTTCCGTTTTCTTTTATAAGGCTGAATTCGTTTGCACATCAGCACCTAGTCTTACAGAGCAATACGAGTATGCTCATGAACATGGGATCAAGTGGCTTGCCATAATAACTGAAGCCGGTCTATCTCATACAGGTTCTGTCAAGGTAATTAACTATAGAAAGTTGTTCTGTATATATTATTTTTTTTATAATGGAATACTGTTAAATAACATTTGCTATCTGCTTACAATGTATATATACAGGTACGCCACATCGAGTTGAAAAAGGAAACTGAAGTTCCGAAAGAAGAGTTGGTCAAATTTTTCACTGAAGCAACTTCAACACCTTTTAGAAAGAAGTCTTCCCTGTCAAGAATCTGGAGCTAATTATTTTTCCAAGAAGGTGTTCTTGTTGATCCAGTTTCCACATTGGCACACTTGTTCATATTCAAATTAGAAGCCCTGAAGCACAACACAGATTCAAGGTCATCAGTGGAGAATATGTAATTCGACAATTCCTGCAAACAGATATGCAAAATACATTATCTATAGAGATAATAGACAAAAGCAGAGATATTCTCTATATCAAGATAGTCGTAAGGCTAGAAATCTTTCATCTGAGTTTAGGTAAATCTTGTAGTAACCTACCTGATTCCAGTTTTAGTTGTAGTATATTTGTTAATTTTTGGGGAATACTTAGTCATCGTTGAAATGCGTGTATCATAAGAACCTTGGACAAAAGGAATATTGTATCTCAGAGCTGCAATGACTACAGGTTCAAATAGCGGGTTCCCTGTATGGTAGTATGTCCACTTGCACTATACCCTACCTGAAATAGAGTTCATGGACAAAAGAAGAGATATTTTCTATACTAAGATAGTCATGAGGCTTGAAATATTTCATCTGAGTTTAGGCACATACCCTACCTGATTTCAGTTTTAGTTGTAGTATATTTGTTGATTTTTGGGGGATACTTAAGTCATCCGTTGAAATGCTTGTATCATAAAGAATTTGGATAAAAGGAATATTGTATCTCAGGGCTGCAATGACTACAGGTTCAAACAGCCGGGTTCACTGTATGGCAGTATGTCCACTTGTATTATGCCATGTTCCATTTTATTTTACTTTCTGTTGAGCGACCATTTCTTTGTCATTGTGCAGTTTTTCCTTTGGTTAGTATATATAATTATATTTCTACACATACAATTGAGCGCCTGCAGATTTCTTGATCATGTGAACAAGCTTGATATTCTAAGACAAAAAAATGATATGTATCGTAAGCATTCTGTTACACAAGTTTTACCATGATGGATAGAGGTTGACAAACAGTTAACTCCATTTCAAGTACAGGGAATTGAAAATTACTAGTTTAACCCTGAGTGTACATGGACGAATTTATATCAGGATAATGGTGGTTTAAAATATAATTATTACCTGAGGATAGGGGTAATAGTGGTCAAATACATAATTATGGCTTTTACTTACGGGTGAGAGGGCTTTTAAGATATTTCTTTTGGACATCCACTCAAAAACTTTATTTTGGGCTTGACATCGGTGCTTGGAAAAATTTAAACCTCTTTAACCCTTTAGATTTTGAAGTGATACACGTTGCTCTTATGTTCGATAATTAGCAAGGGACTACATCTTACTTTTTTACTTTGTTTTGAAACATAATGTTTTAAGAAACGATGTACCCACACCAACTTAGACAAGGCACTAATAGTAATTAGAGAACATTCCTTATGATGTAAGTAAACTTAGCTTCTAGCTTACTAAAGTCAAGGACATAATTACCCCCAAAAGTACTCTTACTGTGGCAGCTTTAGTGTTGGATCGGAAAGCGGTGCAATAATCGTAGCAGGCCGAATAGTGGAAATAGCAAATTTTGACACCGCATCCGAAAATTGTCACCTACATTATAAAAACAACATGCATCATCTCCTTAATCTACAGTTCAAAAATGTGGACAAAATGGTAAAAAAATGACTAAACACATACATCACAAAGAAGTATTTTCATGCTCCAAGGCACAATACCAAAAATCAACTTGGACACGTGCATTTTTTCTGACACAGAATCACATAATAATTTAAACATCTAAAACTGCCATACATTCTTTATAACAACTTTCACTCCTCCCATACAGAAAATCCAACGTAGCTGCCAACGGTGGATAACGGTTGAGCAGAAAATCCAACGGGTAAGATATTGTACACCATAAGATAAATTGTTATGCAACAATACACTTTTCTGCTCAACCATTATCCACCTGCAGGATAATTGGAGAAATAGTGATCAGGCAGAGTTGTACCGATGTTGATGAACCCAGCATCAAATGTGCATGAAACAATGCAAAATGGGCTATTAAGCATTAATTTCTATTGCAGCATTCAAGCATTTAATTTGACATTTGTAGAGAAGGATCACATAAGAGCAACTCTGCAATAAGATTAAATACAAAACAATGCTAGCACGCACTATAGCAACATGAATTTGCAATCCATGTTAATAAATATGAACTAATCAATATTCGCATGCAAAATCTTGTGAATACGACCATAATTTATGAAATTTATCCTACTATTTGACTGTCTATGACTAATTGTGCAGTGGAATGTTATGTAATTAATAATATATATGTAAATAATAAATAATAAATAATGATTAATAAGAATAAATCAATTATAATGAAGAGATACTTCTTGGCAAAGGATATGAGGAACATGAACTATCAACCATGGTAACTAGTTGATGCATCTATAAGTATACCATCCCATGGCATTGAAAACATCATTTTATTATATATTCAATCATTTGTTAAATGTATTTATTACTATCATATATGGATTTCTGTTCAGTGTCTTTCTTATGTTGACTATTGGCTAGTAAATAAACTTTGTTTATTTCATTTGGCATCAGAACTTAGTCTTTTATCTCACCCTTGGTCACATCTCTTGGCAATGAACTTTGTTTATTTCAATTGTCATCAAAACTTAGTCTCTATCCTACACCCTTGGTCACATCTCTTGTCAGACTTTGTTTGATCTGACTATTGAAGAAAGAAAAAGAGAATATTAAAAAAATATCAAATGAGGATAAAAATAGGACTGCACAACCGTACCCAAAAAGGAAAAAACGAAAAACGATGTATACAGGGAGAAGCATATCAATACTCCTCATTGAGGGATGGAATTTGACGGGTAAATGCCGGTCATGGGTCATTTTACCCGTCAAATATAGCTAAGATTTTACCAAGACCGTCAAAATATGGCTTAGAATACAGAAAACGTTTCAGATTTTGCTTGTTACGGGTAATTTTGACGGGTGTCCGCCATTTGAAATTCCAACCCTCAAGACGCAGAACCACTATAATTAATTTCTGCCCACGGGTGGAATAGCCGCCGCATAACACTTAAATATCAAGGAAACTGATCAACGTGTAGAAATTGACTGACCAACAGCTACATACAGGAGTTTTTTTTTATAATAATTAGAGAGTTTTCTATCACAGGATTCCTAGACCAATCGAAACAGGTATGACTTACCAATTACCAAATCAGAGGTATCTGTAAAACGAGTCAACGATATTTAGGATACAATCCCACTGTATAGCCGCTTCTGGATAAGGAGAAACGGGGTAATCTCAGCAAACCCATAATATTAAAAATAAAAATTGACCTGTTTATTACAGACATATCTTTTCTGCTAACATTAAAACAGTCACGTCTATGCTGAGCTGTCGAAGGGTTCTTGGAATCTGTGAAACTAATCATGGCCCACTCCTGCATCAGGAATCAGGATATCTACGCAGTTATACAATCCAGATAAGGTGCCCACTTGTGTTGAACAACCCAGCAACAAATGTACATGGAACAATGCAAAATGGACTATTAAGCATTAATTTCTACTGCAGCGTTCAAGCATTTAATTTGACATGCACAAGGATCACATATGAGCAACTCTGCTATAAGATTAAATAAAAACAATGCTAACACGCATTGCGGCAACATGAATTTGCAATCCATATTTAATAAATATGAACCAATCAGAATTCACATGCAAAACTCTCTTTATTGCGACCATCATTTATGCAATTGATCCAACTATTATACTGTCTATTGATGCTTCTTTATGACCAATTGTGTAGTGCAGTGTTCAATCTAAACATGATTGCTACTTTGTGTTCAATTCGCATAAAGTTTGCAAACTGGACTTAATATCTACTAAGTAATCTGCATGTTCTATTCTCTGCTATTCTTGACTGTCACTTGTTTCTTACATACTGAGTTCATTTAGATCTTTATTCTATAGTTTTTTGAAGTCATGGCTAAAGGGATGTTTGCTACTATGAGGAAGGCAAGGAGACCAAAGGCTCTTCTGCCACGCGACATCAAGGTTGGCTGTAGGAGCACTAGAATTTAGCTGCTTAATTATGATGCTTTTATAAATGACATGGCTTGCAGCCTAGCATTTAAGTACAGGGTGATGAAGGTGCAGATGCTACTGAAAACATTTTCATCCTATCTCGAGGTAAATGTCCAAGTGTAGGGCAGCAATGACGAGTGATAAAAATGTGATTTACGAGTCTGCTAAAGTTGTTTCACAGGGACCAGTTATAATTGTGTGATAATAATATTAATAATTAAAAAGACAGCTTAATTAAATGACATGTTCAATCGGATCAATCAGTAAGCAGAGTTCGGTAAAGCATCGATCATGATTCGTCGCTTTTATAAAATCACTCTTCATTGGTTCCTATTGAAGAAGTCTATCCCGGGCAGAAGGAAGGGGTTATGCCAGCAAACCTATTTGGGAATATTGGGAAACCAGGTGGGATAGATGGGGTTCGCCCTAGTTGTGGCGCAAGTTGATCCCGTATAATCACTGTGAACCTGAACTCTACAAGGCGCAAGAGGAGGGCGCACTCAATTCCCTCCATACTTATTTGACAGTATAACTCTAAACCGAGATTTTATTCGGCAACTGCTGCCAATAATGTCAGTTAGGAGCAACATAGCAGTGGGGTCGTGGGACAAGTAAAAATGAAGATTGATGTGAGAACCGGAAAAGTTAACAAGATACCTGAATGACTGCTAGATTTTCTCATCTTGTAAGTCAGTTTACCTCCTTTGGCCGTATTGCAAATCACGCATTTTGCAACGAACCAACCACCACCACATATTCCCATTCAACTAAAACCATTCTAAAACATCATCTCAATCCATTATTTTATTCGGTAAATGGATTTTTGTTCATTTCAGAGCTATAATTTGATTTGACTTTAGTTACACTTTTTTATGATACAGCTTTTTTACTACTGACAAGTTGTTTTGTTGTTATTAGAGTACCTGGCAAAAAAATTAGTCTTAGCTATTTGAAGGCTAAAATTTATAATGCAAATTTAAGTAGTCCCCAGCCAAATATCAGTGAAAAGCCATAAAATTCCTTTGAAGAAAAGTTCGCTTGAAGATTGATCACTATAATTACTGGAAGAGAATCACAGTGTGAAATGACACTGTGTAGACCTTGCGGATGACACATTTCTGTAAAGTAAGAAAGCATAATCAAATCAGGAAAGAGAATTACAGTGAGAAACGACACTGGGTAGACCTTGCGGATGACGCATTTCTGTATGAAGTAAGAACTAACATAATCAAGCCGAAATTCACTGGCAATCAACATGATCGGGATAAATCGCTGCCATGATATTCATATTCAGTGAAACCGTTGTTCCATTAATCAGTCGCGGGTCCCAAAAAACTAATCAGAACGTTCCGAAATTCCTTACATCAAAACTTAACAATTTGTCGACAATCCATTGAAAGGGGGCACTAATTCGATGGACCTTGAAATCTGTTGAAACAATTGACAGTCAGCTAAACTATTTTCGCTTAGCTAATTGAGGAATAACTGCACCTGAAGAGGGGTCACTGCCATTAGTATTTTCTGCCCAGCGGGATTTCTGTCAAAGTTTAAAGAGACAGGAAATTACTCTTTGTCATGTTGAAACATATTATTCAATCCTACGTGGAATCAAGAGGTACAAATAAAGAATTACTTTTTATTAAAATTAAAACATAGACTGCACGGGTTTTATGACAAAATAATCAAGGCGTGAAGTAAAGAATTATTATTATTAAAATGAGAAGGGTTATTGTATTATTAAGTTTGCTTTAAAAAAATCAAGAATATAAAATTCATTGATAAATAGAAAGGTATAATTCATTGATAAATAAAAGGAGATTTTGAAAGAAAATAAATAAATATAAATAAGTTTAAATAAGGTGTTCAAGTTATTGATTGTGTCAATCCTGAACTATATAATATTATATAGATAATTTTTTTTATTTATGAAATGTTTATTTTGTGCTTATTTAAATAAAAAATAAAAAATAAAAGCTAAGCTTTAAATTAAAAAAAGTTTTAATTTTTTTTTATGTATGAAATATTTATTTTGTGCTTGATTTAAATAAAAAATAAAAAGAAAAGGTAAGCTTTAAATTAAAAAAAGTTTTGATTTTTATTTATGAAATGTTTATTTTGTGCTTGATTTAAATAAAAAATAAAAAGAAAAAGTAAAAAAGGTTTTGATTTTTATTTATGAAATGTTTATTTTGTGTTTGATTTAAATAAAAAAGAAAAAGAAAAAGTAAACTTTAAAACAAAGGTTAAGTATAGCTTAAAAGTTATTGAATATGTAAATGGTGAACTATGTAATTTACCATTTACAAATAATTGTATTTAAAATGTTTTTATTGCATTTTTTATAATTTAAAAAAAAATAAGTTTGTGTATTGAAATGCAAAGGTGTATATGTACCAATTAGGACAAATTAGCACATTATTAATAGTAAAAAAATTAGGAGTTCAGTAATTGATTGCATAACTAGAGAATTAAAAGATAAATATTTAAACTAAAAAGTATAAAAAAATCAAGATCTTAAAAATAAATTTAACTAGGACTTACTAAAATAAAAATTTATTAGCACAAATGTAGAATTCATATATATATTGTTCCTAACTAAGGAACCTTAATCCAAGTTAGTTTGAACAAATCAAAATGTTAAAGATGAAAAACTAGAGAATTGATACCTTAAAAATTATGTTATTGGGTTGAAGAATGATGAATTTACAAGCCTAAGAGATCATAATGAAAGCTTACCTATACAAATTATGAATCTTATAAAGAATGCTAAGAAATCACTATAAGAAAAAGTTAGAGCAACTAACCAACAAGGAATCATTGATTAATAAATAAACTATGATTAGTGGTATTGTAGTAGAGATTTAGATGTAAAAATTCAAATCATGAAGAAAGAAACCAATACAAATCCAATTGACATCACAACTGAAAAATATGCAAATAGAGTAAAGTAAGGATGTCTTTAAATATCAAAATACCAACAATGGAAATCCAAATGCCCAAACTAATAAAAATTTAGTGATCTACATAGTTACACGAGTATATGAAGAAAACAAAATACCAAAGGTGAATCAAGGAAGCACAAATATGATAAGGAAAATCATGCTATGAGGGGCAACTTATCTACATCCAAATTACAAGAGTCGATACTTTAACCAATTTATGTATCAATGCCCAAACTAATAAAAATTTAGTTATCAACATAGTTACACGAGTATATGAAGAAGACATAATACCGAAGGTGAATCAAGGAAGCACAAATATGATAACGAAAAATCATGGTATAGTGGCAACTTATCTACATCCAAATTACAAGAGTCGATACTTTAACCAATTTATGTATCAATGTTGCTTAGAACAAGGACAATATTCAAACTAGATTTCAAAGAATATTAATTTTTGATACAATTTGTTCTCAAAATAAAGGCTATTTCCACAAATTCACCGAAGATCGAATTCGGGTGGTGAGAAATAGTTCAAATATCTTACTCAACTCTTCGAAGATAATATTGACTCATGTCCTTAAACGTCACCAACTCAAGGAAGAATTATTACAAGTATTGTAGGCCAGAATGAAGACAATCTTTTCCATAAATGCTTTGAGGACAAAGAATCTTTGAAGGGATAGGCAATGTAGTAAACGTAGATATGAATAATAATTGTTAGAATATTGAGAATATGCGTAAACATACAACAATACATTTACACTAACATATAAATAATTAGCAACGATCTACTAGTCTATCCTTCTATCCATACAAACAACAAAATCGTGTAAGAAATAAGAGATAAGAGAACAATACACCAAATATACATGGTAAAACCCCAAATGGGGAAACACCTGCGAGAAGCTTTGGTCTTCTATATTCTTTAGAAATCTTGATCTTACAATAGGAGGATTCTCCACATATGCATCACTCTCCACCTTCACATCATGTCACAATGATGAGTGTACAAATGACATACACAACACAAGATGTGTGATTTCACAATATATCACAACATATCCAAAAGAGTCTCCTTCACCTATATTATATAGCTGAAGGTATGGAAGATTTACATCCCTAATACATATGGGATAAATAGTTTTCCACCTCTTATATAAAGAATGGCTATAAGAAATTTTTTTACATGTTGCATGTACAATAACTTTATTTTATAATATTATATTTATGTGATGTCTTTTAATGATATTTCACCAATAATACCACACAAGTCATCATTGCATATTATAACACTCCCCCTTAATTATGACTGAGAGAAAGAATACAAATGGAGGAAGGTGGCATCACACTAACATCCCCCTTGATGAAAATTTCCATAATGCCCCAAAAGATGTGAACAAGAACACATTTTGCCTCATGGATTTGATGAAAATAACAAGTACTTCTCACTTAATCACGAAATTGCACCTGAACCAAGCTATACAATGAGCTTTCGCATAACACCACAATAGTGTATAGAGACCTATGATGGCCAATACAAAAATTATGGCAAGTAGACAGTCATCACAACCTATAACCCAACTAATAGCTGAAAGAAATCTACAATAGACCTCATCACAAATGCAAGAACCACAGCTCTATCCATTGAAATGTTTGGTAAACAGGTAATATTCGCAACCATGATGAAAGATGCAGTAATAATGTAGTAGACCTCATCACGAAGACAAGAACCACATATCTATCCATTGAAAATTTTCCAATAGACAGTCTTCTTAACCAAAGAACTATATTGAAGATTACATTCTGTTGGCTTTCGGCTTCCCTTCGACCCAAGTTCAGTCTCTTCTTCTTAGCGCAACAAAGCCCAAGATATCGGCCTGACGAAGCAAGGCTCCGTCAGAAGCACCTACGGTGCAGCTGCAATCTCAGCCAAGATATCTTCCTTATGGGTAACTGCCAGAACCAAGTTTCCGTAGTTGGGTGGGGGGTTTTCTTGTCCCTTAGTGACACTCCAAGGGGCTCAACTAAGGTTGATGGGTTGGGTTTTGACACTTATTCTACACAACTAAGCTACAACATGATTTCCCCTTATGCAAGTATTATATCAACAACCCAATGCAGCATAAGTACATTCACACATTCACAATAACAGTGCAACAAATATCAATATACTCTTTTTAAGCAAATACATAGACATTCACTCACAACAACATATATACATGCATCTTAGACACATTCATCATTCATACATTCGACACAATAGTTAACGTGGAAACCCATCCGGGAAAAACCACAAAGGCGCTCTTCATTTGGCATGAAAAATGTATGCACATTCTGTCTGCGCACTAAGCTGCATACTTTGTTCTAAATATTCTTCTTTATCTACAAGACTAGTTCTTTCTCTCATGCTCTCTGATCTTCTCTTCTACTCCATCCATACTTGACTCTACTAACGATCCGCACACAACCTGAATCGACTCAACTTCTCCTACACTTCTGCACACTCAGCTGCATATTCTTCAACCCTTTCCTACAACATTAACAAATAACTCTACATACATAAAATACTAGAACAAACCAGAGGCTACCTTTGCGGGACTGACAAAGAGGAGACTTAACAGAGAAGAAGCTAACAACGAAGAAGCTAACCTGCATGAAACTTGGTTTCCTCCTTTTATAACCTCTTACATGTCACTTTCAGTCGAATTCATACAGTTAACCAGCAGTCTGTCTTTCTTATTCTAGCAACACATGTCAGTAGGCACTAATGGCCCAAATTACAAAGATGCTTTCGTGCGTGTGGCTTCCACCGACTCTAGACAAACTCATCCCCACAATCTTCTCGGACTGTCAATTTCTGGTCATTATGCCCTATTTTCATTTTCCATCCATTATACCACTGCACGCCTTCTGGTACAATTATTTTGTTACACCTTTCCTTCTCGCAATCCTTCCTTTTGTCGCATATATTCCTTCTGTCGCACATCTTCTTCTATCATGGCTTTCGCAGTTTCCTCTTGAAGTGCTTCGTTCCTTAACTCTTTCTTCTTTATCTGCTTTTTTTGCGCCTCATTTTTCTTCTTTTCCTTCATTTGCTCTTCCTTCCTTTTGTTGATTCCTTTGTTGCAGCTCCTTTCTCTTATTCTGCCTTAGCTCTTCACATACTTAAGCAGAATTCTAAGTGAATGCTACTTTCCTTTCCCTAGTCCCAATAGGCCCCCAACACTCAAATGTGGCTCGTCGTGAGCCACTCGAAGCTATTCCTCCATTTATTTACTTGTGCTGACTTTACTGTGAAAATATTTCAAGATTTTCGCTGCTTTCTCTGCTTCCAGCCACACTTTTTCCTCTGTCTTCTTCAATTGATCCACAAGGTCAAAATTGACATGTTCTGGCGTTACCTTCTCTACTGATGCAGTTGCTTCATGCACTTTCTGTTGTATAGGCTGAATGATTCCTGTAACTCTTTTAACTTTAGCCTACATCTTCTCAACCTTATATGTACGGTGTTGATGTTGTGTGTGCAACACTGTTACTTGTTGCTGCAATTTTCTCATCTCCGTTTTCTTAACTATTTTCTGCGGTAAGGGTAACTACTTCATCTCATCTTTCAGTTGATTTACCTATGTTTCAGCTGTGTGCAGCTCCTCTGCGACTTTCTCTAACTCTGCATCATCTATGAGCGATACCCAAGCCCGAGAGACTTGGTCGACAGTTTTAGCATAGACTGCTTCCGCCTGTTCAATCTTCTGTGCATCTTCCTGCTGCTTTCCTTCATTCTTCCGACTTCTTTGCAGCTTCTGTTGTTTCTTTGGTTCTTTCTCCTATCGGATAAATTTATTGTTTCAGAGCAGTAAGACATATGGGATGAGAAAGTTCATCAACATCACCGATTTTGCAGGCTGAAAATGGCATCTTAAGTGCGTGTCAAGACATCTATACTTTTGCCTCTTCCCTTCAACAGGAAGAGCATGTTGCTCAACTTCTTCTTCGTCGGCAACATAACTCAGTGTCTAAGCGTCTTCTCTTTTCTACTACTGCTGAAGTCTGCCATCTCATAGATGTCTACTGGTTCTTTGTTGATGAAATCAACCATCTCATCAACATCTTCTACTTTGTCAACGATGAAATCTTCCCTCTAGTTGACATATTATCTTTCCTCCTTGGAATCTACCATTTCATCTTCTTCTTGAAAGCATCATCACCTAGTATGTCTTGAGCTTCTTGTGGAGATGATCGTGACCTTTTTCTCTGTTTGTCGTTATTCGAACTTCGGACCAGCGAGCTCTAGCAATGGATACTTTGCATTATGGAAAATTGTTCCACAACTCTATCCGGTGACTTCAGTGGGATTTCCTTTGGCACTCGAATTGCAAGCGTTGCTTCCTCATGCTTTCTAAGCAATGTTGAGACAGTTTCAGTCTTGCGAGAACCAGAACGCTTCCTCATTGCCAACCCAGGTAGGATGGTTTGTATCCTTACCTTGGGGAGGATTGGAACTAGCTCAACTTCCATTCACATCCTTGCTTGCAGTAGAACATATCCGACATCATTTTCCTCAACCATCACAGGTATCACAGCTTCAATCACGGAGCCCATGAGGGTAAGGGCGCTAAGACTCGTAGTAACCATACTTCTGCAATAATTTACTTCGGCCCTGGGTGTTGCATATAGCATCTCATGGTTGCAATATATCAAACTCGGTTGAAAGTGAAGAGGAATGCAGAAAATACCTACTCATTTAGTCTGTCAGATCTTCACACGTGCGGGCATTGAGTGGAATAATCACAACACAATCAATCATGTGGGTCAACTATCTGAGTTATCATGTGAAAACTGCCAACTAACCCGCCCCCTTACGCTATGTTGTCATTATAATTATGACCGAAGTGACTTTTAAAAATACGCCGCCAAATTCTCTCGACTTGCCAATTAATCACCTCCAGCCTGTCCCATCTAGGTTTCGGTTATCTCATGCAACCGCGTCGCACTCCTTGCGACTTGGATTTTTCCTTCAACAGGGTTTCGTTCTTGTGACGAACCAATTGTCTTCGCTCAGAATTTTTACCTTCACCAAATGCCAAGCCTGCGAAACTTCACTTCTTATTACGATCGACTAGCAGTATGCGATCATAAACTTTGGCTCATTCTTTCTTTCCTTCTTATTTTCTCTTCTCTCTTTCTTTCATCTTTTTTTTATGCAAGCAAGTCCCAACTATCATAATATGGTTTCAACTGACTCACATTGACCAGTCCTCTAACCTCTATCCCATCTAATTTTTCTAGCTTCATTGTTCCTCCATCAATAATTTCTTTGGCAATGTATGGTGCTAACCAATGAGTTTTTAACTTCCCTGTATGTTCAAAGAATTTTCTATCATAGATAAGAACAATACCTCCAACTTGAAAATTCTTATACTTAATGTGTCAATCGTGCCATACCTTTTGTCTTTGTTTTTGTATGTTTTGATGAAATCCTACAACAAAACGTTCTTCCTCCAACTGTACTAGTTGAAGTAACATGTCTTCCACAACATCAACATTTGTCATTTCAATGATCGCAACAACTCTTAAGCTCGATACAATGTACTCCATAGGCATGGCAACTTCTTGACCATACACTAATCGAAATGGAGTCTAACCTGTCAACTTCTTTCAACTTCTTACCACGGGGGCGTCACCTAGGGACCAATATGATATCACGTCCGTTCATATTGGGGGGGTTAAAATTAAAAAATTAAAAGTCAATATATTGGGGGTATATTAGGGGTAAAAAGGGTTTTTTTTTAACTATTTAAATATCCAATATGCTAGGGGATATTTTATTCCACATCCTTGCCCGCGCCTTTCACCAGTGCTCCAAGCTTGCGAGCCACGTCTGCTTGTGGTCTGAGTGCACCCTGCGTATGCTGCGTAGATTTTTCCTGTGGTTTTCTCCATCATTTTTCTAGGTTTTCTAGATAACAAGGGCGTGTTCATGGCGTGTTGGTCCTTGGGTTTTCTGTGGGTTTTCTCCACGTTTTCTCCATCGTGTTTACTGGCTGGATAACAGGGCGTTTTTTCAAATTGTAGTAGTGGTAGCAGTGTTTTCTGGAAAACGAGGGCGTTTATTCACAGTTTTCTGGTCGTGGGTTTGTGGTGGGTTTCTCTGGTGCATAGCAGTGTTGGAGGAGGCATGTTGGAGAGCCATTGCATAGCATTCTTGGAGGTAATCTATACTCTTTTTAATCTCTGATGAAGAATGCCTTCTATTGAATGAAAAGTTGAAGATCCAAGTAAAGAGTCACAAGATTGAAAGCTTGTGACTCTTAGAGATATCAGTTGTGCTTTTCTAGTGGTTGGTATTATATTTTTTCTGTGCATGAACGGTATGTGCTTTTTTGGTGGTTGGTATTATACTTTTTATGTGCATGAACGATAGAAGCTCTGGATTTCCTTGGTTATACTTCTGATTTATTTGTTAGAAAAAGTGACTTGTAAGTCTGCAGTTTCCCATTGCTTTTTATTTTTTCCCTTCCATGCGAGATAGCTTTTTTCTGCCTAAGCCCTATGGAGATTTTGTTTCCCACTAGATTGATTGCTTTGTACAGCCTACGGCCTTTTATTGTTGGGTAGCGTCCATGCTTTAAGCCTATGTTATTTGGGTTGCTTATTAGCTTCCAGCAGGATATTTTGAGGTATCAGGTGCACTACTTGTTTACCCAGTTCGGGATTGTAGGAACAACGCTTCCATCCAAATGAATGTAGTACACTTCTTGGAACAAATGGAAATGCCTTCACAGCTCTCCTAGGTAACTAATTTGTAGCAGACAAAAGTCCAAACAAAAATTCACCTGCAATTGGACAACAACTGACCTGCCCTAATTTGTGCACAAAAGTCACATGTATTTGTAATCTCCCAGGAGCATTTTTTGCGAACAAATGTGCAACTTTTTGGGTTTTATCATTTATATATATTATAAACATTAAAAACTGGTAAAAAATAAACATTTAAAATATTTGATATTGCAAAATGAGCATACCTTTCTAGAACAAAACCACAAACTTGTACAGAATCTATTCAAAATTATTTTAGAAAATATCAACATGTTCATGTTTGCCCCCTTGGCATGTGAAACTAAAATAGAAAACTGTAATATGACCTAGAAATCAGAAGACTGGAGGGGTGTCTGGTGAAACGTTTCACAGACCTCATAATGGACCCCTAGATTGTCATCCAGTCACCATCTTAACTAAAGACCTTTTGAGCTTTTCTAATTCCAATGGCCATTTAAATTATTGCTAGCATTTCTAATGAATGAATGAATTTGGCTTATTTTCATAAGAATATGAATAATGTTTGGTGTCTAAAGTGTTTTTGGGTGAATAATTTGTGGTTTGAATTTTCTTTCATGTATTGATTTTGTTGTCAACGAGGAAAAGTTTATTGCAGATTTCATCAAAAACTTGAACAATGAACCCAGAGAGAATTGACCCAGTAGGTTTCCCTTAGAATCCAAGAACTCGGATCAAAAGAACTAAGGAACATAATTTGGGGGATCTTGTCTACAACATTAATGGAAGAGATTGAACAAGCTACCAATCTTCCCCAAATCTGTTTGAAATGTGAATTAGAGCTGACGGCAAGAGAAATAAAAGGACCCCAATGCTGAGTTGCTTCTGGGTAAGGGGAAAAGGGTAGACAACCCCCCTCCAACAAAACAAAACAAAACAAAATCAATCAGGGATCTGATTGATTGGGTCAGTTGCAACTCTTTTAGAAGAGAACTGAGTATTTAGATAAGAAAGAGAAAGATAAATCTTCTTCCTGATTTTTAATTTCAATTTTATATCTTCATGTAGTGATTATTTCTGAGTTTCTAGAGCAAGGAGCTGTGGCATCCATAGGTAATGTAAATTCCTGCATATTTGAATAAATAATACTGTAGTTCAGCTATAACAACTTTTCCCTCGAGGTTCTGAACTCCCTTGGGTAGGGTTCACTCAAGTGAAGAGACCAGAACCTTACTATGTTGTTTTGCTTTTGTTTCCATGATCTACTCACTTTTATGCCCATTGTTTTCTTTAGTAAACTATTTTATCAGAAAATTTATTTACTTTAATTAATTTCTAGCATATATGTTTCTGTTGCTTCATTCCTTTAGTTTATAATAGCAAGCACTTTGGGTTTACATCTTACATTCCTAATGGGCATTATGTTATTGTTGTAGTCATTGCCACAATCTATTATACAGGTAGTATATAGTGATTTCTTTTTTTTGGGATCATTCTCCCTTGTTTTGCAATCTTCTAGGATTGGTATGGTCCCACCTAACCTCTAGAAAACTATCAGAATACGTGGGCGCCCAAAGCCAATCACTTGGAAGTTGGAATGAATGGAACAAATTCTGGGTGATCTGCTCACAGTTAGTTATTTGTTTTAGCTGAAACCTCATTGATAGATTAGACTCATGTAGTTTGCATACATAGTGCACTGCACCTCTAAAGCATTACCAACCCAGATTGATGATTTAAGTATGATCTTGGAACTACTTAACAATGAATTGCTATTGCGATTCTGAGCCATCACCCCCCTTTTTGAGAACTTGAAAAGGACCATTGTTGCATTCCAATATGTGCCTAGAATTCATGATTTGGGGTTGTTATTTTGAACATAATTCTCTTTTGTCCTCCTTTAACATTGAAAAGTTCCCAGAATTGCTTATTGCATTCTCATAATTACTCATACTATGACCAGATCTACTTCGCATTAATTGTGAGGAGGGTAATCCTACCCATATGCAGGAACCAAATAATGGATTATGGATGTTTACTTGCTAAGATTGCACAAATTTACTTGGAATGTGCCCAAAATGCTAATAAGTCATGCCTAGAACTTATACATTATGGGACAGGTCCTTCTGATTGTCATTCACATTACATTTACCTCAAAATGCTTCTTCTTATGCTCAAACTTGTGAGAAACTTATTAAGTTCTAATATCAACACACAATAGATTTTTAGAAAATGAGTCAAATTGCAATGATTTGGGGCATCATCATTGTTTTCTGTTGCTTTTATTTCTCTTAATGTTAATTTGAAAATATATATTCCTAAGAATATATTTTTTCACATTTCGAGTTGACTCAGTGGAGAAGTTGGATGCATTGATGTAAGCATGCAGTGACCTTGGAGTAGCTAGTAAACAAAAAAATATTCATGAAGTAGGCATTATTCCTCTGTTTCCCTGGTACCAT
>LPNX010417840.1:305874-316437 GCA_001517045.1 Pseudotsuga menziesii | reverse complement strand
CTTTAATTTGGCTTCTAATTTCTCTATTTGTGCTTGCAAACCAGCTTCCATGGTCTCTGATTTCTTGGACAATAAATGGTCGTCTAGACTATAGATTTTACTTCGTTTTTTTTCCACTTCTTTGATGATAAAAGATCTTCCTTTTATTTGTTTTGGATACTGTCTTTTTTTTGTTTTTAAATAGTAAATATTAATTATTTACTTAATATTATTGATTTTTTTTTTATATAAACTATATAATATTTATATATAGTTTTTTTTCTTTTTAAAACAAATATTATAATATTGTTTATATTATAATAATTATAATATTTGATTTTTTAAATATATTATATTACAATATATTGGAATAATATATTATATTATAATTTATAATATATTGTATTGTTTATTTTTTTGTTTTTGGTTGCAGGTCGTGGAGCTGACGGTGTGAGAGGTTTGGCAGCTGTGGGGCGTCCAACGGGAGAGATGGATGTGTGCCGGCGTGATTGTGGTGGAAGGGAAGGGCGCACGGCGTATGGGCTGGAGCCGAATGGAAAGAGTGTTCGAGGGTTGGCAACGAGGAGGAGCGTGGAGAAGGCGATGAGGGAGTGCAGGTGATGACGGTAGATTGGAAAGGCTACGCAGGTGGCAGTTGTCGGGGGTTTGAGCTGTATGTCGTGCTCGTCGGTGTCGAAGTCGAGCTCTGGGATGTCGTCATCGTTGTATAAATTCTAGAGCACGATCTTGGTTCCGTGAGCACCGATGTCGTCGAATTGCTTCAGTAGGAGCTCCTGTGTCGGAAAGGGAGACCACTTGAGAAAGATGTCGAGCTTGCGCTTCCAGATGTCGATGGTGGAGGAAGAATTTATATCAACCAAGGGCATCGGGTGGCCTGCGGAGGAAATTTCGAAATCGAGAACCGGGGCAACGATTTTGTCTCGTTATATCTTGATCACGAAGATTTGCGAGAACAACACTATGCTGATCTTGGAAGCGAGCAGAGGTGTATGCGGAGAGATAGGGAATGGGACCAGAGGGATGAGCGCAGCAGCAGGGAGGCACCAGGCGGATGATGCTGCAGCAGCGTAAGGGCGGGAGAATGGTGGATTTTTTTATTTTTTATTTTTTTAATAATTTTTTTATTTTTTTTTATTTTTGAATGGAAGGGTAAAAAGGTCAAAGACCTATAACTCAGGGAAACCCTGTATTTTTTCAGACAAGGTCTGAATCTGTTGACCACAGGTCAGATCTAGCAACGAAAGCTCTGATACCACTGAATCGAATATTTATTCGCTTACGCAAAAATCACCAAAATATGTGGAATATCGGATAAGCCATAGGGCAAATGTATATTAATGGTTGTATAGATAAGATAATAGATCATATGTTACAATGGTGGCCCTGCCTTAAATATGGCTTGGGCATTTGAAATGAGGAGACACCTCATTTCATAACCTAACTTAGTTAACCTAATTATTTAATTATTATCTTATTTTATGTTTGTTACATAGAGAGTCCGGATGTTATCCGTTGGGGGTATACCAACAGCGGATCCTTTTCGATAAAAGAGGCCTTTCACATCCAACAAAGCGGGGAGGGTATTCAACAGGAGGATAAATGGAAGAAAATTTGGCACCGTCACCTTTGGCCGAAAATTGCCTCCTTTTGTTGGCTTCTACTCCGAAGAAGAATCCTTACGTGGGACAACCTGCTAAAACGAGGCATGACGGGGCCCTCCAGGTGTGTCTTGTGTTCCTCAGCTTCCGAAACTATGAATCATCTCCTTGATGAATGTTATTTTGCATCTGAGCTATGGGACAGAGGAGAGCAACGGTTCAGACACAGGGCCCGAGTGAAAGGAAATCAATCCAAAACTATTGCCAGCTGGCCCCCAAAGGTGTTCAAGAATGCCATCCTGAACCGACTATGGGAGCTCTTCCCTGGCTTCTTGGTTTGGGAAATATGGAAAGAATGCAATGGCAGAATCTTTGATGAGAAAGGGCGACCTCCGGAAAAATTATGGCTCAACATTGAGATACACCCTAGAGAAACTCTAGGGCTCACGCTGTGGACTAGGGAGGACTTCAAAGCTGGCATCCAGGAACGTCTGATTTTGAACGAATGGGGTGTCACCACTATCCTGGCTTATCAGGGCGGGAACCAGGATATACCTCAGGCAAGAAACAGCCCAGACTATTGGTCACCCCCCGGGTTAGGGTCTCTTAAGTTAAATTTTGACGGGGCTGCGAAAGGTAATCCAGGGCCGGCTGGTTATGGAGGAGTGGCTCGTGATCACAAGGGGCAAGTGATGGGGGTTTATTGGGGAGATCTAGGCGAGAGCACCAATAAATTAGCGGAATTGGAAGGATTAGTACAAGGTCTTCGCTGGGTGAATAACAAAGGGTGGTCTCCGCTACTGGTAGAAGGAGACTCTCGCCTTATTATCGACTTAGCAATCAGAATTCAAGCTGGCTCATCGACCTCCAAAGTCTCCCGCAACTGGAGATGGGAGAGCAGAGTCGAGGAATTGTCTGACATTCTCCATTCGGCTCCCACCATCACCTTTATGCACGTTCGACGGAAGGGCAACAAAGTGGCAGACGCTGCGGCCAATAAGGGAGTGGGGGCAGGGACCTCCTTTCAGGAAATCATCTCCGCTCAAGTGGAGGACTTGGATTTTTTCCAATGCTGTCAATCGTTGGCGGAGGCCGATTATCATTGCCAGTGATATCGGATTGTAATCTCTAGTTTGTTTATGCTTGTGTCAGTGATATCGGATTGTAATCCCGTCATGTTTGTCAGTCAAGTGGTTAGTTTGAATTACCAATTTATGCATAGCGAAATCCAGCCTTGTCCTAGATCAGGTAGTTATTGGCTCCAGTCAGATTGGAACATTTTGGAAAACTGTTGGGGGAAGGTTAGGACTGATGGTTATATACAGTATGTAGACTTGCTGGCTATCATTAGCAGCAGGCACGGGGAGGATAGGTGGCCTTGCGTCACCATTTTTGTACATTATATTTACATTTTGATAAACTAATAGAAGGATTCTCTGCTTATTAAAAAAAACAGAATTTTTTTATCTTCCCTTGGCAACTTAGTTAGAAATACTAGTTACTATACTATGCATGTTTGCAAATGGAAGGAAAAAAGCATCTGCAAATTGTTTTAGTAATTAGTATAAAGTATTATCTAATTACTAGTAGTATCCGAGGAAGTTACCCTCATTTCATTGAAGTTTCATATCTATCATCTATAGTTATCAGATTTCATATATCATGACCTATATATTGTTATAAACATAAATGAAATGCTTACCTCTAACATCAGAAAATATTTGTCACGTTTCTTGAATTCTTTGTCAAATTGGTTTTGAGCCTTGACATGCTTCTCTAGTGATATTTGGTAAAGGGGGATGCAACTTCAAGCATGATTCTGACAATTTTATTTTGAACTCATCAGAATGTGGGAATTGAAGAATCAAATCCACAGTGCCCACTGCTCTCTGCCAGAAATGTGGAGAGTACTCCTTCAAAATCAGTGAAAAAATCTAATAAAACCAACAAATAGTTAAGTGAAGCTCAGGCTTCTGAATTCTTAGGAGAGTAAGGCAGACAGACAGTGGGAGACATTGAAAGATTGAAGTAGTCAGCCAACCAAAAGATCTTCCAAGAGAAAGCAGGGAAGTAAGGATCAGTCCAATAATGGTTCAGGCTGTAGAAGGAAAATCCTGGGTGAAGAAAATATGGATGGTACTGAGACACAAGATGAAGAAAATCTTCTTAACTCTCATGCTAAAACAGAGCTTAAAAACATAAATCATTTCCTATTTTGCAACGCATGTCAATGAAATCATTTCTCCACTAGCAAATGGCAAAAGTTAAAAATAGAGCTTATCAAAATTCTGAGTCTGTTCTATTTAAAAGGTAGTTAGATTTAAGTTTTGTTTTGGTCACATTGTTGTTTCTGGCATTCCATATTCAATCCAAGCTGGTGTAGCCTGTCAGAATGCCTTCATTATAGCCTGGCATAATGGTAGGCAAGATCTGTCAGTTACCCTCTATTTATATGTATATTTGGATCCAACCAAGCCAAAAGTAATTTATATGACCAATTGGGACCAATTTTTTAATATAGACAACAAAGGCATAGACATGGATAGAGAGATGAATGGATTAAATACACATTGTTAGAGTGAAAAGAAGGCAGACATGGGGATGTACTCAGGCATAACTCAAACGATAAGCCCATTACCATAGAGAAGTAAATAAGCATTACTACAAGTATTTACCTGAGACCATGGAAGTAAACTTTAAATATAAATGACAGAAACATAAATCTCGATATATAATTCCATCCCGAACCACCCCTACAACCTTATGAATATACCATCCAGTGAACTATTTAAACTGTTCTTGGAGAATGGACCTAGATGGCAGAGCCTTTATCCATTTAGCAATTACTTTTGAGCTAATTTTATAGATACAGTTACACAATGAAATTGGCTTGAATTCTTCAAAAATAATAGGATTATCAAACTTAGGGACGAGGGCTATAGAAGTGGACATGAAAGCTGTCATCATCTTACCAGAAACCCCAGATTCCTTGAGAACCCTTAAGACATTTTCCTACGAACGCCTCATAAAATCTTAGAAAAACTCTATTGGCCATCCATCTAGGCTAGGGTTTTTGTCTTTTTTAAAGAATGCAAAATCTCCTGAAGCTCATCTTTTGTTACCTTCTCCAACAAAGTTACAATGTCCTCCTCAGAGACAAAGCTAGGGAATAGAGTTGCCATTTTATAGGTTCTGCTATTGTAGCTTTATTATGTTCCTTATAGAGACCATTGAAATGGGCAACCCCAACCCCGGACAGGTCCTCAAAAGAGGTCGCCATAGAACCACCTAGACCCTGTAACTTCCAAATAGTATTTATATTTCTCTATAATTTGCACATTGATGGAAACATTTGGTATTATCATCACCATTTTTCAGCCAAAGTGTTTGAATTTTATAACTACCAAGCTGCCTCTTTTTTCATCCTATAAGGCCCTCTTCTTCTCCTCTAAAAAAAAAACCTTAGCCTTGTGATATTCATTTGTAAATGTTGACAAATCTTGAAAATAGAGGAAGCCAAGGTGAGAGGAGAAGACACATTCCACTAACACACAAGCATTGAGTAAGTGGTTCATTCCTGAGAGTAGAGAAGGACTTTTAATATCCGGATTTGGCAGGAAGAAGAGTACAACGACCAGGAAACTATTGCAGGAAGTTGTGCCAACTTGGTGGAGGTTTCAGACTAGTAGGGACAGTCGTACAGGGCTGGTCGTACAACAAGCCTTAGGCCATTTTCTGCAGACCGTACAAGGAAGTAGCAGGTGCAGGGGTTTTTTTGGGGGTAGATTTGTAGCAAGAAGATTTTCTCAAGGGGACAAATTTGCTAGATTTGCTGTAGATTGTATTTTATTCATTGGGCCATTTTCCTACTAAGGGAGCCCTTACATGTTTGTATATTATTTTAATAAAAAACAGGTTTGAAGGGCATAAATTTTTTGGATGTGTTATTGAGAAGGTCCATTTTCCATTTTGCTTCCGTTGTTTATATCTATTCACAAATTCTAGTCAGTTTAAATTATTTAATTAGTTGCGATTTAATTCTTGAAGGAAATCACTAGGAAATAATTATCTAGGTGGATGGTATTAGAAAAATTAACACTTAGCAGTCCCATTGATCTGTTTGTGGTCACTTGTGGGACATGGATAAATTTATGGTGTCATTGATGTCAACCTCGTAACGGAAGATTGTTTGACATAGTGTCATTGATGTCAACCTCATAACGGAAGATTGTTTGACATAGTGTCATTGATGACAAGTTGTTTGTGTAGTATGACAACAATCGTATGATCAAGGTGTGATGGTTAATCAAGCAGGACAGTCGGTGTGAAGAGTTTGACAGGTTCATGATGTCTCGTGGCAGTTTGAAAGGTGTTTGGTTATGGAGTGCCTGTTTAAGATTGAAGCAGAGCAGTTCTGGTACCCCTATTCAGTTTCTATACTCATCCTCATACATTAACATAGTTGTGCGCCTCTTGTTGGAAATCAAGCATGTTGGTTTTGTGTGCCCATGGATCGACATGGATCTCATCCATTGGATCATCTCCAAGTGTCACCACTCAAGTGCTAGCCTCTAGTCAAAGTTTGGTCAAAGTGGTGAGTTTATGGATTATAGGAATGGTGTTTGAGCGATCTTGGCCCACATTGAAACTAACAGGTCCACATACAAGCTATATTGGTTCTTGGCATTGTCTAGGCCTTGGTTATAATCCTAGTGTTAGTCGGACAGATATTGCAAAGGCAGCATTGAGTATCATATTTTGGTAGTTAGAGTGAGTCTTGTCCACACTATGCGATTAGCAAAACTTTGAGTTCCTGTAGTTATGTCTCTTTGATTTCAGTAGTATAAAATCTTGTTTCCTATAGTCATTTCATTCTCTTCCAGTAATGAATCAATATTCTAATGTTGAAATTATTTAGACAATCATTGTTTCTTGACAATAATACCTAAATATTCCAGTTATTGAACTCCTTATTTCCATATAGAATATAGTTGATTGCAAGGTCTGATCTTGTCACAGTTGATTGTAAAAACCAAATTTTGATAGTGGTCATATTATCTTCATTAGCACTGCTAATCTTATACACTTCTTTTTCAACATCCACATCTTTGTCATCAAATGATTCTTCTACCACATCATCAGTTTACCACTGTCTAGGCCCAGCAAAGTCAGCAACAAATGCCATTTACAGCATTTTGTAGATGCATTCTATGCACATGTGCCTGCAAGTCATTGTATATAGAAGAAATGTAGTCACTTCAACTATGGTTGTGGTTGTTGCTGTTTCAAAACGATACTACTCAATTGTGTTAACATAACTCTCACGGTCAAGCAAAATTCAATAAACTTCCATATAGAAAATATATGCAATGTAGAGCTTTTTATTCCTACAAAATTTCGAGGCTTGATTGCTCTCTTTTACATAAGAATGCCTAGATTTTAAAAGTTTAATACCAAATGTTAGATGATGCAGGGTTCATAGTTGAGCCTTATGTCTATTATTTTGATAGCTTGGTTAAGAGAGCTTTTAAAAGTTTAAAACCAAATGTTACTTGGTGCAGGGTTCATAGTTGAGCCTGGAAATGGCCCCTAATGACCTGGAGCAATATTGGTTTTTACTCTTTGCTACTATATCATGGGTTGCAAAGGTCTCATGGCTTTTGTTTTGTTATTTTGTCATAGTAAATTCTCCACAGAAGCTGTTTGTCTTTACCACAGTACTTACAGTGTTCATAGGAGGTTCACAGATATTTGTTTATGAGCTTTAAATATAGTTTTTTTTCTGTTGCTCTACACTTATGTATGAATGGCTTGGTTTGTGCTGTAAAAAATACTAAGCAGTTAGAATTTTTTTCTATACTTATAGATTCGTTATGTTACATGTGAATTGAGAGATTGAGCCATGAATGCCCTGAGGATAAAACATGTGTACTAATTATAGCGAATTTAGAGGCTCCAGCATGATGAACCTTGTCCACTGCACATAATTCTTTTAATAGTTAAATGGCCCTTTACTGTTGGAGTATGATTTAAAATTATTCCTCTTTAACTAACTACAATTTAACTTCAACTGTTAGACTTCACATATAAAAACTCAAAAAATTCAAAGCCATTTGACAGAAGTAGAAATCTACTCGGATACTGTTCACAGAGATACTGTTATTTCTCTCCAAACAGATTTTAGATAATAGACATTTTGTAATACTGTTATTTCACTGTAAATAGATTTTAGAGAATAAACACTCTATAAGAAGCACCAGAGTACCACTATGAAGGAGGGTCTGAAATGATTTAGGAGCTTTCTTTTCTTGGAAATTTATAAATGGCAATGGCCTGATAATCTTTGTCACGTCCCCATGCCTCCGACCAGCGTAGAGGACGCGACCCAAACTTTAATCACAGCGGGCTAAGAGCCCCATGAACATGTGCGTGCACAAAAATGCTGGAACAGAATGCTTAAACATGTGCATTGAACTTGAACATGCACTCACAAACATTTAATGATGCACAGATGCAATTGTCTATCAGACACAGCGGAAACATCATACATTCAAGCAAGCATTCGACATGTTCATTACATTCATTAACAGTAAATACACACATGAACATTTATCATGGACAGATGCAAACATCTATCAGGCACAGCGGAAACATCATACATTTAAGCAGGCATTCATTTAACATGTTCATCATTTTTATTAACAAAATTTACAGTTGCAGAAGTAAAATGGACAAAATCACTTATCTTATGATGAACTCAATCCGCAACCAGCTACGTCGCTGCAACGTTCCACCCAACCATAGGCCAGTGTGCTCCTTAATCTCTCAGCAGTGCTGCCACCCTCGAGTTGGGCATGATTCTCCCAGGAATAAGGGAACTAGCAGGCTTACACATAGCCAGGGATATACAAAACACACATCCAAGCCAACACAGTTGAGTTTATCAGGCCATTAAGGAGTTGGGAAAGGCTTAATGCTAAGCTGGTGAGCTCATTATAGAGCCAAGAGCACCCACACCTGAACTAGCCTGACCTCTAAGACACCCAAACACACCCAACACAAGGAATCATTCCCTTCTCTGCTACATAGTCCCTCAGGCCCTGTTAGTTTTTCAAGCATATATATATTCGAGCAAAGTGTTTACTGTTCTTTTACTTTTCTTCCTCTTTAAACAAAACTTAGATCTTTAAACCAACAGATAGATGAACACTTGAAATGATAACCAGCAGTAGAAGAAGTACATAAATAAGATCTCACACATGCACAAAAATTTACCCTGGAGAAACCCAATATGGGATAAAAACTCCAGCAAACAATCTTCCTTTATTGCAAATAATATGTAAGATCGAAATACAAAATTTCCACCATGAAATATGCTTGAGAGAGTGACTGTAAGACCAACCAGACACCAAGATACTTCGCTGCCCTCTTACTGCTGTTATAAATCAGCAAGTCAATAAAATACTTCGCTGCCCCGTAAACTGTGTAAAACAAACCAGCAAGACAAACTGCTGCCCTCTCTTTGCTGTGTAAATTCAGCAATAGAAAAGTTTTACTACGCTGCCCTCTTACTCTCAAAACTATGAGAATGATTATATCTTAATAGACAGCACGTGAGATTAATTTATAGGCACCAATTCCAAGAGGACTTGTTATGCAACTTTGACTTAACTTGAGACTTAAAAAATAAAACTTTAATTATTCTTTTAGAATGACACATATAACTTGGGTGCATGGAAAGACACATGAGATCGAACTAAATCTAAAATTAGATACTCGAGTTTACAACTGGCAGAAACTTTGAGTTTGTAACTGACAGAGAAGTACACGGAAAGCTAACTGAAAGTTACTTCAGTTCTCAACTGAAAGAGTCTTTGAGTTCTAAAAATAGATTAGGCAGTTAACTGAAAAGATCCTTTAGTTAACTCAAATAGATAACTGAAAGTTAAATTAGATCTGGAATTTTCTTTAGTTAACTAACTCAAAACTCCACGAGACTAAAGCATGGGAAGACAACTCGACTTGTCATGACTTAACTGAAAGATGCTCTCAACATCGACTTAAGACTTAGACTCAAAGAGACATATTCATGGTGGATGAATTTATTCGCGCCAACGCACTAGATCAATATATTTATTTGCATAAGGAAGATTGTTTGTTTCTAGCTCATAGGAATTTTACATTCAACCTAACTTTTGCTAGATGCCTTGGCTTTTGCGAAATGCTCACAAGGCTTCCTGTCTTGACTTGTGGCGTAGCTCACAAGGCTTGTTCGTTCGCCTTGACTTTTGCTATGACCTCATAAGAATTACCGACTTGACTTTTGGTATGGCTCACAAGGCTTGTTCATTCGCCTTGACTTTTGCCATGACCTCACAAGACTTACGAAAGCATTATCACTTTCGTTCTGACTTTTGACTTGGCTCACAAGGCTTGTATGTTCACCTTGACTTTTGCCATGACTCACAGAACTGGTTAATCTCCAAGTCTCCCTGGCTAGCTTCAAGGTGGTCACTTATGACCTCAGACCTTGGAGAATGCCTACTGATTCTGATTTCAACACTCCCTCTCAGCGAGGGAGGCATTCTCTGCAACTCCAAGTTTGTCTCGAAAGAGTGCAAACTTCACCAACTGCAGTGGCTTAGTCAGGATATCAGCTACCTGATCATCTGTTGCAATGTAATTTAGCTTGATCACATTTCGTTGTACCATATCTCTGATATAGTGGTACTTTAGATCAATGTGCTTTGATTTGTCATGAAACACCGGATTTTCTGTGAGCTTTATACAGCTCTGATTATCACAGTGGATAATCGTACTCTCAAGCTTTTCACCAAACAACCCAGAAATAAGTTTTCTGAGCCATACTGCTTCTCTACTGGCATTGCTCGCAGCAATATATTCAGCCTCCGCTGTGCTTTGAGCAATAGTACCCTGCTTTCGGCTGGACCAGGAGATCATGTCT
>LPNX010417840.1:165368-301297 GCA_001517045.1 Pseudotsuga menziesii | reverse complement strand
TGCTATGACCTCACAAGACTTACCGACTTGACTTTTGGTATGGCTCACAAGGCTTGTTCATTCGCCTTGACTTTTGCCATGACCTCACAAGACTTACGAAAGCATTATCACTTTCGTTCTGACTTTTGTCTTGGCTCACAAGGCTTGTATGTTCACCTTGACTTTTTCCATGACTCACAGAACTGGTTAATCTCCAAGTCTCCCTGGCTAGCTTCAGGGTGGTCACTTATGACCTCAGACCTTGGAGAATGCCTACTGATGCTGATTTCAACAGGCCCTGCATTCCCTTCCAGTGCTATTCAGGGGTGATGGAGAAGAAGGCCAGCCCTCTAGCTCTGTCTGTGTGGTTTCTGGACACCAGGTTTATCAAGTAAATCTAAGCCAACATCCTTGCTCCTCTCACAATCCGAAGACCAACCATTGCACTCAGGCAATTAATTTAGCTGTCACAGCTTAAACAGGGGAAATGAATTCAAACAGTCTGCAACAGCCTCAAGGCATAAAAACAACCACGGTCCACAGCATGGGAAAACAACAATCCATTCCTGAACAGCTAAGCCAGCGGATAAGAATTACACAGGCCGCACACAGTTCTTGAGCGTGAAATGGCCTCCTATAGGAAATCGTGGGTGACTGTGACCAACAGCTCCCAGCTTGCTGCGTGAGTGACAGCAACGTAGAGCCACCAATCAACCCGTGAGGAAAGGATCCGCCCACACCAACCACAAATCCGCAGAGGAAAACCACATGGGTAAGACCGGGAAAATCCTGAGCGTGAGCGTGAGCAACATCTGCTCCTGCGTGTGGACGAACAGCAAAAATCGGGAGGTCGCGAAATGGAGAGTGAAATCTCTGCGTGTGGATGAGCAGACAAAACCAGAGGACGTGAATTGGAATTACATGAGCGTTTGTGCCATTGTGGAGTCAACCATGGGTGGAGTGTGCGTGTGGGTGAGGACTGACAGTCCTGCCACCCCACTCCTAAAGACCATTAACTGCCTCAACCACCAGCAGCCTTTCTTAATGAAAGTGGTTGGAATAAAACAAAGGAAGAAGACACATGGATTTTCACCGTATTGGCCAAAGTTGGACAAATTCCCCCACATCCTCATCCTTGGGAAAATCATGCCCCTTTCTCATTTTAGTTGCCGCGATCGTAGCTGGTCAGATTCATTTAATTAATTATAGACGCGTATTTACATGATGACCGTCATAATATATGCCGCATGCCCCGATATACCATCGGTGACAATTCAAATCCAAAACATAACATAACCGATCAATGGTGGGACCTTGGCCTTTAGCTCCACACCCTAATCATTTACAATTTATACATCATATACATCTAATGTAACGGGGTCAAAACCAGGGTGTTACAATCTTACTTACAATTTTTCATGTTTCCTAAAAAAATGGATAAAAGGCTCCGTTTAAAAGGGAGAAAACACTTCCTATGCTACTTTGGGGTGTAGTGGTCCAAAGCTGTTGATAAGTAAAATTCTTAGTATAAAAAAAATGATGTTTTGATTAAATTCTTAAAATGGCAAAACCTGTCATAGCTTCGTTGTCAAATTGTGTTGTCAAATTGCAGTGAGAACAACCATCAGTAGCTGCTATCAGCAAATGGGATTTAACTCATCACTTGTTAAAGGTTTTGAAAAATCTATAACCTATTCTTTTAAGGATTTTAAAGAAGAATGATGACATCCTTTTGGATCTTTTGACTATATTTGATGAGAAAATTACCTACTGACAGGCAATTTTCCCATCAAATTGCAGGAATTACGGGTAAAATTCCATCCCTACACGCCACTTGAAATAACCTACGGGTGGTCCCTATGGGGTAGAATTCCATACATGTTTCCTTACATTCTAGAAAGCTAAGCTCTTAGCCAATCAGAAGCAGTTTAAAATCTTACTAAAAGTAATCATATAGCAACATTGAGATTATTAAGCCTACATTATTATTTTTTAAATGTGTAAAAATATATATATATATAATGTGTGATTTAGTGAAAAATATTGTTAGCTAAACACATTGTTTGACATCTGTTACACAAACTAGATTACCAAGGAGCTTAGGCATGGTAGTACTGGGTGATAGAAATCAGCCTTCTAGGTAATCATTAGGCTTTAGGGTGACTGGAAGCAAAACTGCAAGGTTTCAGGTGACAGGGTAGGCTGTTCTTTAGGCTGTTCCACAATGTCCGAGGTATGTGATCTCCATACTCTATTGAATAAATAAATGAATTAAAGTTTAGGCTTGTGTTGAGAATCCATTTTTTTAAGAATGTCATTGTAATACTATTTCATGTGGATGGTCACACAACTAATATAAGACTTACACTTGTCTAAGCTTGTTTGATTTTTCTAAATGCAACTTAGAGAGGATTGATCACAATCCATTAATCTTATGGTCAAAGAAAAATACTAAATAGTAAGGTTTTGTTGTAGAAGAAGTAAGGAACTCAAAATTTCTACTAACATACTATCATGCAGGCTAATAGTGAACACCCTATGGCAAAGGCCATAGTGGATTATACCTGAAAACTGAGAGGCAAATATGGGTCATTTACTCATAGTCTTCATGGTCCATGCATGTCCACTCGAAGTGCATCATCATAAATGAGGAGGATTATTATTTTCTTCTCTTGTTCTCCTTGTTTCCATCAGTATCATGTGCTAGGTATTTCCACAAGGGGTGGCTAGTCTCTTGAGAAGGTCTCATATCCCATAGATCAAGGAGAGGAGTGCATATCTTTGTGTGTGGGGGGTCATAAAGTTCATTTTATTGAACAAAGAGGAGAAAGACCATATACGGAGTAGCCTTAGTTCATTGTTAAGGAACCCTACACACTTATGAATAATTATTTTGCATGGTGAGGGAAAAGAATGAATGTTGAGTATCATGTCAATATACTAGGTAGAAATCTAAAGGGGTATAAAAAATGTAAATGAAAAAATTGATACATGCAATATACAATGAAAATAGGGGTTTTTTTAAATTGGGAAGGAATATTGGGAGGGGGTTAAAAAATTGATTTTGGGAGGTATTTTCCAATATTTTTTGAAAATAGGGGTATTGTTTCATATGCCACGAACGAACGTGCTATGGCATGGTTTCACTAAGTGAATACCCCGTGCTTCTTACACGTCATGTGATATGCCCATAATACTGCAGAAATATTATGGTCCCAGTCGTCTCTTCATGCATTGCAAACCTTTGCCAACGTGTTTTCCAGAATTTCGTTGAATGCTTCGACAACTCCATTTGCTTGAGGATGATATGGTGTTGTCCTTCTATGTTGTATCTAAAATTCCTCATTCAGTTCTTCAATTAATTGATTAACAAATTGTGTACCTTGATCGCTAATTAAAATCTTTGGGCACCTGAACCTTGTCACAACATTTTCAAATAGAAACTTCACAGCAGTTGCTGTAGTACAATTCTTTACTGGCATTGTTTCTTCCCATCTGGTTAGGTAATCAATCACAGTAATAATATATCGTTCTCCCGTGTGCTTTCCTGACGGACTGATAGGTCCTACAAAATCAACAACCAACCATTTATCAAATTCCTGCAATGTTATCTACAGTACCAATGACATTTCATCTCTTCGGGAAGGCTTTCTAGTTCTTTGACAGACATTGCAACTATGACAATAATCCCAAGCATTCGCATGCATGGTGGGACACCATAATCCTACTTGCAAAATTTTGTGCACCGTATCTTTTCCTACCTAGCGGCCTTCTACGACACCAGCATGTGCCTCATTCAATATGCACGGGTACTCGTTCTCCAAGACACAGCACCGAAGTATCTCATCATGGCTCATTTTATACAAGTGTCCAATGATCAATTGGAAATCTGCATCTCACACAACCAACAGTTTCTTCTGCACAATGCTGAGTTCAACTAGCGCATAACCTGTACTCTAAAAATGTATGATATATTTATATTGATCATCAAACATGGTTATCGTGAATATTTTTGCATCAAGTAGATTATCATCCAAGTTGCTAGGTTCTTCACCACTTTCTATCCTTGAAAGATGGTCTGGTCCCAAATTCAATCGATCGAGTTTAAAAATTATTTCAAAATCAAATTCTTGGAAAAGGAGAAGGCACCAACAAATCTCCCCCCCAAACACTGGCTTATTGACCAAGTATTTTAGTCTAGAATGGTCACTTTACATCTTAAAATGTCCACCCAGTAAATAATGCCTGAATTTCTGCAACGCATATACCATCACTAACCCTTCTCTTTTCGTCGTGGTATGATTCTTTTTTGTAGTTGACAACTTCCTAATAATGAAGGCAATAGGGTGATCAACCGATCCTTGATTAGGCTGCGACAGTACCATAGCGAGTGCAACAGACGATGCATCGACATGAACATGGAACTCTTTTTCCTAGTCTGGAAACATAAGTATTAGCGCAGTAGCCATTTTGTTCTTCATCTTGTCCATACTTTCTTGACAATCTGTTGTCCATTGGAACTTAGTATCTTTTTTGAAAATTTTTTCCATCAAAGCAATCACCTCTACATATCCTTTGATAAATTTCTTGTAGTATCCAGTGTGTTATAGTTTTGCTCTTAACTGTTTAAATGTAGTAGGTGGTGGTAGATCAAGGATGATCGCAATTTTGGCTAGATCAACCAAAACTCCTTCGCAACAGACCACATGGCCCAACAGAGCCCCAAAAGGTGCCTAAAAGATACATTTCTTCAAATTCTGGGAAATTTGATACTGACAACATCATTACAGCATCATTCTCAAGCTCTCTATATGGTCTTTTACAAGGCCAAATATTGTCCAATCATCGAAGTAGACTTCAATAAATTTGGGTATAAAGTCTTTAAAGGAAACAACTATGATTCTGGAAAAAATCACAAGCGCATTCTTAAGTCCAAAGGGCATTACCGTATACTGGAAACATCCCCACTCTGTTGCAAAGATAGTCTTGTGTCGGTCCTCCTTTGCAATTATGATCTGATGGCAACCGAAAAATCCATCGGCGAAAGAGTACATCTCTTTCCCTCCGACATTCTCCAGTACCTCATCCATAAATGGAGTTAGAAATGGATCATGCAAACAAGCATCATTCAATTTTGTCAGGTCGACACAAAATTCTTACTTCACCTGAGCTCTTCTTGTCCTGTACTACAATTTGGCTAATCCATTATGATTCTTCGGCAGGTTCTATAACACCTACCTCTAGCATTCGATCCAATTCAGGCTTAACATTTTCTTTGTATCGTGGATTTAATCTGTATGGTCGTTGCTTGACTAGTTTTTTGTCAGGCCTCAAAGGTACTTCATTTCATTGAGGTCGCCAACTAGTCCTTACATTTTTGAAAATTTAGTAGGGAACAAATCCTGGAATTCATGCAACAAGTCAATGATCTTCCCCATAGTCTCATCATCCCAATAATCTTCAATATTGGTGAATTTTGGATTTTCGGGTGAGCCAATATTTACTTTCTTAATTTTAAGTGGACTTAGGAATTGGTCATTGGAACTGCCAAATCCTTCCATTGTACGCATACCTTATGACTCAGGTATGTTTATATAAAGCGGACCATCATCATCTGGTTCTCCCGTGACATTATCTGCAATGTAGCATCAATTGTTGGGTGATCACTCACAAACTCAAATGTATGTTCCTCGTCACAGCTCCACTGATGTATACTAATTCCTTGGTACCATATCCAATGTATGTATGAATCGATGAACCCATTTTTGTCGTGGATACTCTTGCCATGTCGTGCGACAATGCTCAATATGTTCAACGGGATTTGTTAATCCTGTATACTTGTGACCAATATAACTGATCTCTTCTCCAAATCTAATCTCGAACAATCTTTTACATTATGGTCATTCGAAGATAGATTGTTTATGTGTACCCTGCCATCTAGCGGGCATAGCTTTTAACACAAAGTCCAAGGCAGACAATCTCTACAATTCTGTAACTTGTGCTTCAAATTCCACCAGAAAAGACACAAGGTTAGGTAAACCTTTGTATGTAGGTATCTCACTTGGCTCGGCTCCTACCCATCGCACAGATCTTGTAATTCTTGCGCATCTTCGCATGGAAACTTCATGCAACCAATTCTTCCAATTTTCTAATGCATCGCCTAAATCGGATGTACAAGATCTGACACTCTGCCAACTCATCTTTCCATAAGTTGTTAGATTTATTTAGTCATCTCTTGAAGACATGATATCATATAGCTGGTCCAGGTAATTACCTTGACCTTCACTATTCACTGGCTCGACATATCTTTTCCCTTCAAGCGGATCAATTAACTCAGCCACCCTTATCTCAAAATCTTCAAATGACAAGATTATTTTTTTAAAATTAATTATGGTTTGATTATCTATTGCCCAATCAATCCCCAAAAGTGCAAGATATGGGTTTGTATCGTCAACAATGTCTATCACTTCAAAGTATATGTATGTCCTCGGGCCTTCTACTTCAACATGTACTTGGGTTAGTCGACCAATGGGTAGAACCCTCGACTGATTCACTAGCCTTAGCTGAATGGGGGACCAATCATGATTTCCCAATGGGTAGAACCTTCGACTGATTCGCTAGTCATGGTTTATTCATGCTTTCCCATGTCTGCCTTGTCAAGATATTGACATCAGAGACCAAATATAAAATGGTATAATCCATATCATAATCTCCTATCTGTGTAGTCATTCACAGTTTGCGACCAACTTTTAATCTTTTCTGATATGGTTAACTGTTTTTTCATCTCGCAGGTCTTCTGGAGCTTCTTCTATGAATGTTTTCAATTCTGCGACAACATCCCTATCATGGATTAGTGCTAAATAACTTTTTAAAATTTCTTTAAGATTACTAACCTTTTTCAGGAACTGCTTCCTAAGTAATTGTTCAAATCTTTTAGGCATCGCCTTTACTTGTCCAAATGTCGACGTTTTATTGGTATCAAAAAATCCTGGTCGAACATCCAAGAATACTTCCTTCTCCTTCTGAACGTCTAATGGGGATTTTTTTGTGTGTCACAGGTCACACCCATGGTTTTCCCTTCTGTGTATTTTGGTATGCTCCCATCGCAGCACCTTCTCTTGTAACAACAACAATATTTGGTTCTCTCAGCTCAACATAAATCATATGAATGTTTTGGTTAGGTTTTTGGTTCGGATTCTCCACAGTATTGGGATTTCCCACAGTTCGAGCCTGCCATTTTGGATTCTCCGCGGGATTGGGATTTCCCACAATGTGTTCAAATGATTTACAGTATGTACATTCCTTCATAGGACTTTGGAAATATCAGGAAAAGTGTCATGGTTTTCCACAGTTATAACATATGACTTGGCCTCTTCCTCAACCAAATCCTCTTCCTCCTTATTGTTTTCCTCGGACTTGAAAATTTCCACCCCCCCTTAGCTGAGGGTATTGTTGTTGTGGCGGATACTGATTATGTTGATATTATGGGTGAGGATATTGCGGTTGTTGATGTTGATTAAATTGGCTATGTTGTCAACATGAGATCATAAGGAAATATTGATGAAATTAATCCACAAAGATAATGTGTAGATTTAGTGAGGGGATCAAGTCCAACGAAGTTCGATCGATCTTTATTGATCGATCCTATGATCAATCAACGCAGAGTCATGGAGTTGTAGTTATCTTATTTAGTAGAGGTTAGACAGATAAGATCATATCAAGAAAATAGATTGATGGCAGGGAAAATATTTGCAAAGTAAATATGCATGGAAGATAACATTTAGGAGTGCTAAAGTGAAGTTCCATATTCGACAACTGATCCTTGAACAAGGAAGATCCCGCAAAGCGATCAACGATTCACAAGAGTTGAGGAAAGAGATTTGTGGAATCCCATTTCTAAAACGTTGGGAGGCACATCTGCAATCCGCAATGCGGAAGAAAGCCACAAATATGCAATCCACAAATTGCGGAAGAAATCTTGTGAAAGATGAATTACAGAAGCAATTTTGAGAAAAGTCAAAATGCAGACCCCCAACTCACAATCCGCAACTGTGGAAGGACGGAGTTTTCGATTGCGAAAATATCATTGCGGAAATGTCATTACGGAAAGGTAGTTGCGGAAAAGGTAGTTGTGGAAAGGTATTTGCAGAAAGTTTATTTACAGAAAGGTAATTACGGATAGGTCATTGCAGAAAGGTTGTAGTAGCGGAAACGTTGTTGCAGAAATCATACCGGTAATTTCACAAGTGAAAATAGAGATGTAGTTTTGAATTTTTTTTGCTTATGAAGAGTCACAATGAGGGTACATGACTGTTAGATGAAGAGGCATGGCTGAGGGTATATAAGAGAATCTTCAACTCTTCAGATAAGAGTCTCTGTACATTCAATTAGAAGATCCATAAGTGTATAGAAGTCTGAGATATAATTATCATATGAAGGTGGTTAGGAGGTGTTAAGGTAGGCAACAGGCCTACAAAGGGGGTCGTAGCCTCCTTCTAGTAATTGTTGGTAAATAGGATGTAGAAGCATCCTTTCAGTGGTAGTTGATAAACCAGGGGGTCGTAACCTCCTTCCAGTAATTCCTGGTAAATAGGGTGCAGAAGAATCCTTGTATGTAGTAACAAGAAGAAACTATTTGTAAATATAATTTTGCAGTATAGAAAGCGTTGGTGGTTTTCCCTATTGGGATTCCACGATAATATTGTGTGTTCGGTTTTATTGTTGATTTTGTTTAAAGTGATAAAAAATTTAAATAGATTGATTGATACTGATTCACACCCCCCCCACCTCCTCTTAGTATTTCTTGCTATTCCAACAATTGGTATCAGAGTAGGATCTTCACTAAAATTTTAAACACTTGAAGAGAACTTTTATCACTATGGATCAACAAATAAAAACGTCGTCCAAAGTTTGAATATTCAATGGAGAAGATTATGTGTTATGGATCATTAGGACAAGAATCCATATATTGGCTATAGGACTAGATGTTTGGATGTCTATAGAAATAGGATTATAATATCCAAAATCTCCTCCCACAAATCCTAAAGAAAAAAAAAACAATTCTAAAGTTGTTGATGCAATCTTGGATGGATTAGCCAGACCAGTCTTTTCCAAAGTGATGCATTGCAAAACAACAAAGGAGATCTGGAACAATTATGGATCATCTATGAAGGAAACATAGAGGTAAAAAGGGACAAACTCCAGACCTTTAAAACTCGATTTGAAAGTCTAAAAATGAAGGAAGAAGAAAACATTTCTGAATACTTTGAGAGAATTGATGAAATTGTTAATGCAATTCAAGGGATAGGAGCATAATTAAAAGAAAAGGAAATAGTTGAAAAAGTACTAAGATCACTTCGAATGATTTACAATCTGAAGATTTACACAAGTTAGAATATAGAGAATATCTTGACACACTCACCATGGAAGAACTATTTGGGCTTCTCATAGCTTACGAAATGAGGATTGGGAAATATGATTCTCAAAAGGAGGAAGCAAATTTTTAAGCATATAAGGTAGCTAAGAAATCTAAGACAAAAACTCAATCAGAAGACTCTGATGATGAAGAAGTACTTATTGTTAAAAATATTAAGAAAGGTATTGGTAAGTACAAAGGGAAATTACCCTTAATATGTTTTAATTGTGGGGAAATTGGTCACTATGCTTCCAAATTCCCTAATTGCAAACAAGAAGATATGATGAATGTCCTGAATATTCAAAGAAGAACAAAAGGATTTTTAAGAAGAAAAGCAAAAAGAGACCTTTTATTCCATAGATGATAATGATTCTAGTGAAGATGAAGATGTTGAAGTCCTATTCATGGGAATAGAAAACAAAGTACATGAAGAAGAAGTATAAGGTGTTGTAGATCTTGAAGAAGAACTTGTGAGTGCTATTGAAGAATTAGGGAAGTATGAAAGGATATACAAAAAATTAAAAATTCATATGACAGAACTTGAGGAGGAAAACAATGATGTTTTTGCTAACTTAAAAAATCAGCTTCAAGAAGCCAAAAAGGTTTCATACAATCTAGAATAGCAACTCAAGAAAAGAGAGTAAGAATTAGAAAAGTTTGAAGCTGAATTGATCTTCCGAAGAAAGAAGACAAATTAAGAAACCTTTCAATCAAAGTTTAAGAGCAGTTCAAAAACTCTAGATGACATCCTAAGTAGTCAAAGACCATCTAGTGATAAAACTGGACTAGGTTATGGGAGAGAAAAGAAGACTAAACAATCCTCCTTCATAAATAAAGAAGAAAATAAAAGAAGTTATGTTGATGCACTTATGAGACCAGTTGTAAAGGAACACAGTAAAGAACCTTCTCTCACACAAAATAAAAGCAAGATAGAGAATGTGCCAAGCATACATCAGCAAATCTTTTTAGGAAATTGTTATTCCTATAACAACTTTGGACATATAGCTAGAAATTGTAAACTAAGGGTTCCTATTGGGAAAGCCACTACACCAAAATCTCCTTTATATAAGAAGAGTATTACTAAAAGCAATCCAAAAGGAAGAAGCTATAATTCTTTTTCTCCTCTACATAGCTATAGTATAGAATGTTACAAATGTGGTAATCAAGGACACATTGCTAGAAATTGTAAAGTAGTGATTCCCATGGAGAATGACACCACAAAATATCAATACAATGAGGAAAGGAAGGTTTGGAAGAATAAGAATGATATGGAATTTTCATTAGCTCTATGTGCAACGGAAAAACAAAATTTATGGCATGTGGACAATGGATGCTCAAAACAAATGACAGGAGACCCAAATAAGTTTATAAGCCTAAAAATAAATAAAAAAGGAAAAGTCACTTTTGGAGATAATATATCCTCTAAAATAATTGGGAAGGATGCAGTGGCTCTTAGAGACAAGATGAAAGCTAAAAAAAAAATTCTTGTAAAGAACTTAAAACCTAATCTTTTAAGTGTAAGTCAAACATGTGATTAATAATACACATGTATATTTGATTCCAAGAAGTGTGAAATCATAAGAAAAGATTCAAGAAAACCTGTTGGGACTACTGTGAGAACTCCAAGCAATGTGTATATTCTAGAAAATGAAGAACAATGTTTTATGAGTCAAATTTATGAAAGTTTGTTATGGAACAGAAGGATGGGGCACTTGAACTTTCATAATATTGTAAATTTTAGTAAGAAGGGAGCTGTACGGAATTTGCCAAAGATCATAAAACCACCAAATCCTATTTATAGATAGTGTCTTCATGGGAAGCAAACAAGAACAAGCTTCAAGGTCAAAGAGAATACAACCTCTCATCCATTATAAATAATTCACACTGATCTTTGTCGACCAACAAGGGATAAACGCTTTCAAGGTGAACATTACTTTATGTTATTAATTGATGATTATACAAGGATGACTTGGGTGACATTTCTTAAAGAAAAATCAGAATCCTTTATGAAGTTCAAAGACTTCAAAGCACTTGTTGAAAATAAATCAAATCTCAATATTAAATGTCTAAGATCAGATAATGGTGGTGAGTTCACCTCAAATGAATTTAATGAGTTTTGTGAAACTCATGGAATCAAGAGGCAATTTTCAGCAGCAAAAACTCCTTAGCAAAATGGAGTTGTTAAAAGAAAGAACATTAATATAGTCCAAGAAGAAGCTAGAACTATGATTAATGAAGAAAAACTTCCTAATGGATATTGGAGAGAGGCAGTATATACAACTGCCTATGTATAAAATAGAGGACAGCTCAGAGTGAATAGTGACAAGACTCCTTATGAGCTATGGTTTGGAATACCAACTTCAGTTAAATATTTTATATTTTTTGGAAGTAAATGCTACATAAAAAGAGATGATGATAATACAGGGAAGTTTGACTTTAGAACATATGAAGGCATATTTGTTGGGTATTCCTCCACCAAAAGGGCATACAGATGCTTTAATCTAAGGTTACACAAGATCATAGAAAGTGCAAATGTAACTGTTGATGATACTAAACCAAGAAGAATACAAAATAAAAAAATTGTGGATGTTGAAGAAACTAATGATGAAGAAATAGATGATAAAGAAAAGAAGAAAATTCACAAGAAGACAATGTTTCTAAAGAAGAAGAAGAAGTAGTAGTAGAGGAAGAAGAATCAAATGAAAATAAGACTGAAGATTCCCCATGATCAGAATCAAAGACACCATCTAGGTGGGTTCATAAAAATAGTCCTGAAAGTCAAATAAATGGTGACAAAGATTCAAGTGTTACAACAAGAAGAAAATTATTTGATGAAGAACAAGCACTTATTTTGATAGTAGAACCCAAAACATTTAAAGAAGCTTGAAAAAGTGAGGATTGGATCAATGCTATGAATGATGAACTTGATCAAATAGAGAAGAACCAAACTTGGGAACTTTTCCCAAGAAATAAGGGTATGAAAGTTATTGGAACCAAATAGATTTTTAAAAACAAGTTCAATGAGCATGGTCATGTGACAAGAAATAAGGCCAGGTTAGTATGCAAAGGATATGCTCAAGTAGAAGGTATTGACTATGAAGAAACTTTTGCACCTGTGGAAAGACTTGAAGCCATTAGGATGTTTTTAGCTTTTGCATGCTACAAGAATTTTAAAATATATCAAATGGATGTAAACTTTGCATTTGTTAATGGAGAACTTGAAGAATAAGTCTATGTTGAGAAACCTGAATACTTTCTCTTATTAGAAAATAGAAATTATATTTGCAAACTTAAGAAGGCACTTTATGGTCTTAAACAAGCTCCAAGAGCATCGTTCTCAAGACTTGACAAGTATTTAAAGCAGCAAGAATATAGAAGATGGGCCACTGATAGTAATCTATACATAAAATTTGAAAACAAAAATATGATCATTGTTGTAGTCTATGTGGATGATATCATATTTGAAAGTGATCTACAAATTGTAAGTGTAAACTTTGCTTCAGAAATGAAGAAGGAATTTGAAATGTCAATGTTGGGAGAACTAACATTCTTTCTAGGTTTACAAGTATCTCAATCAGAAAAAGAATTTTCATCTCTCAAACTAAGTATGTCAAAGAGATGTTGAAAAAGTTCAAAATGGAAGAATCCAAACCTGTTAGTACTCATATGGTCACTGGTTGTAAATTGAGAAAGAATGACGAATCTTTAGAAGTAGATCATACTATGTATAGGTCAATGATTGGCAATTTATTATATGTAATAGCTACAAGACCATATGTGATGCAAGTTGTAGGTTTGGTTTCCAAATTCTAATAAGCCCCAAAAGAAACACATGTGGCTGCAGTAAAAAGAATTCTTAGATATCTAAAAGGTACCACGAATTATTGATTATGGTATCTAAAAAGAAATAACTTCACCTTAAAGGCATTTACCGATGCAGATTGGGCAGGAAGTATTGATGACAGAAAAAGCACTAGTGGAGCAGCACTCTACTTAGGGGATTGCTTGGTGTCACGACTAAGAAAAAAGTAGTATTCTGATTCACTATCTACAACAGAATCCGAGTATATTGTTGCTGCATCATGTTGTACACAAATCATTTGGATGAAGCAAACATTGGAAGACTTACTTGTAATATATGAGGACCCCATTGTTATACACTGTGACAATAAAAGTGCTATAAGCATATCCAAAACTCATGTTATGCACTCTAAGACAAAACATATTCCAATCAAATATCACTTTTTAAGAGAGCAAGTGTCTCAAAAAGTGGTCAAATTAGAGTATATCAATACAAAGGAACAAATTGCAGACATTTTCACTAAGTCATTACCTAGATAATCATTTTCATATCTTAGGCAAAAGTTGGGGGTTATCCATCATCATTAAAAATTAAAAGGATGAAAACCTTGTCACAGGAAAAGGAGAAAAAATGACAGGGGGAGACACACCCACAGGGGGAGTGAAAATTATAGTCTACATCTTCATATTGTTAAAAGAACGCACAAGAGAACAAGATCATCGTTCATAGAGAAATACAAGTATACTTTCTACAAACTATAATATTTTGAAGGAATACAGAAAAATGAAGCAACGTCACAACGGGGGTTTTTCTGCAAATTTGTCATTATTGTCAAAGGGGGAGAAATTTTGTGGAAGGAAAAAGTTGCCATTAATGCCAAAGGGGGAAATTGTTGATTAATTGGCATTGTTTTCAACATGAGATCACAAGGAAACATTAATGAAATTAATCCACAAAGATAATGTGTAGATCCAGTGAGGGGATCAAGTTCGACGAAGTCCGAGCAAGCTTGATTGATCAATCCTATGATCAATCAACGTAGAGTCGTGGAGTTGCAGTCAACTTATTTAGTAGAGATTGGATGACTAAGATCGTATCGAGAAAATAGATCGACGGCAAGGAAAATATCTGCAAAGCAAATGTGCATGGAAGATAACATTCTGTCACACCAAAGTGAAGTTCCATGTTTGGCAACTAATCAACGAATGAGGAGGATCCCACAAAGCGATCAATGGCTCAGAGGAGTTGCGGAAAGAGATTTGTGGAATCCCATTTAGAAAAAGTTGGGAGGCACATCCATAATCCGCAATCCATAATGCGGAAGGAAGCCACAAATACGCAATCCAAAAATTACAAAAGAAGTCTTGTGGAAGACAAATTGCAGAAGCAATCTCGAGAAAATTCAAACTGCAGACTCGCAACCCCCAATCTGCAATTACGGAAGGAAGGAGTTTCCTATTGTAGAAAGATCGTTGCAGAAATTTCATTGCGGAAAGGTAGTTACAAAAATTTTATTTGCAGAAAGGTAATTACGGATAGGTAGTTGTGGAAAGGTTGTTCGGTAAAGGTCATTGTGAAAATCACATTGATAATTTCACAAGTGAAAACAAAGAGGTAATTTCGAATTGGATTTTGCTTGTGAAGTGTCATGATGAGGGTACATGACTGTTAGATGAAGAGGCATGGCTAAGGGTATATAAGAAAAGATTTAACTCTTCAGATAAGGGTCTCTGTGCATTCAATTGGAATATCCATAAGTGTACAGAAGTCTGAGATCTAATTATCATATGAGGGTGGTTAGGAGGTTCTAGGGAAGGCAACATGCCTGGAAAGGGGTCTGTAGCCTCCTTCCAGTAGTTGTTGGTAAATAGGGTGTAGAAGCATCCTATCAGTAGTAGCTGATAAACCAGGGGGTCATAGCCTCCTTCTAGTACTTGCTATTAAATAGGGTGTAGAAGCATCCTTGTGTGTAGTAACAGTAAGAAACTATTTGTAAATATAATTTTGCAGAATAGAAAGCATTAGTGGCTTTCCCTATCGGTCTTCCACAATAATGTTGTTTTTTCTGTTTTATTGTTGATTTTGTCACTAAGTGATATAAAGTTTAAATAGATTGATTAATATTGATTCATTCCCCCCCTCTCAGTATTGATTGATATTCCAATAGTTGAGATTATGCTGGTGGATATTGAGCAGGATAATACTGAGGTTGTGCCAATTTAGCTTACATATGTTCATCATTCTTCATCAAGTAGGTATACACCATCTTTTCTTGCAGCAACTGAAGTGCTATGCAATATTTCTCATCGTGTCCTACCGATTTACAAAATTTACAGTATATACTAGCTGGTGTACTTACAATCTTCTATAAATACAAACATTCTTCTGACTTATGGCCTCTAGGCATCCCTTAGGTGTTTGTCAGGCTTGACGCTCTCGCTGCGACATAGTTCATGAGCGCTAAGCAATTATCATTATGGTTTCAATCTGTTTTACATATTTTACACCACAATTATTCTTGCACTTCCTTTTCTTTCTTGATTTCCTGGAGTTGCACCATAAGATTGGCCAACTACAACTGAATCTGCACCATTCCTGCACCAGTTTCTCCAAACGACGAGGATTCTAGTTTCATTTCTATTTCCAGATATTTTGTCTATGACACAATATTTTGTTGCATCAATGGGATCCGGATGTGTGGAAACAAGGCGACAATGAACCATTCCTTGTGTTTTACATTCGACATCTAGAAGCTCACTTTGGTAATTAATGTCTTGAATCTCTGGTCAAAGTAACAAACAAAATATGTAGGTAGATGATTTATATCTTTAATCTCTGTAATGCACTGCGACTCGGTCTTCATCTTTATAAACTCATCTATTTTTCAACTCGAATCTGGTCAAGCATTTTTTGCTCAACTCCTGCTGTAAATATAGAAAATTTCATGTAACTAATCATACCACAAGATGCAAATTTGTCGAAAAATCCCTAAACCCTACAAAATATTCAAACAAGGTTGAAACAATCGTTGTCTCGTACGAAAACGTGCAACAAAACTCAATCAAAGAAAAAAACCAGATATGTTGTAAAACAAATAGATCCTTGATAGTAAGAAAATATACAATTGGTTTTAATCTAGATCGACATAAATAATCAAGAGAAGTTGAAGAAAATTTGTAAAATATACGAACAATAATGGTGAGGGTTATGGTTTAAAAAACAAATCTCAAACTAGCATCAAAATGACTGGATCAAAAAAACTACCACTTGGGTATGATAGATCAAATAAAAAATCCATAAAATTAGAGGAAATTTGGGGTCTAAAATGGGCCTTATAAGAAAACGTGCCAAAATAAGTTTTTGTGAGTTGGAATTCAAGAACCAATAGAATTTCAATAAAATAAGTCAACCATAATGGTTGAATTGACATATTTGTCATTAAAAAAAACTACTTTTTTTGTTCGTATTTTCAACATATCTCATTGTGTTTTTACTCAAATTTCAATCGGGAGAGCTCGTTGGATTTGGAATTTGATTCCGCATCCAACGAGCTCTCCTGATCGAAATTTGAGTAAAAACACAGGGAGATATGTCGAAAATACGAACACAAAAAGTAGTTTTTTTCTTTCTTCCTCCAAAATTAATCAATATTATTTTATTATTTTAACTATTATTTTATTATTTTAACTACTATTTTATTATTTTCCATAGGAGGCCCATTTTAGACCCCAAAATTCCTCTAATTATGGAGAACCCAACTCTCAAATATGAAGAATTGTTGCTTATAAAAAATTCAAAGAATTATCGAAGAAGATAGAGCATAGAATCTAGCTCTGATGTTGTGTTAGAATATTGAAAATATGCATAAACATACAACAATATATTTACATTAACATGTAAATCAATAGAAAATATCTACTAGTCTAGTCTTATATCCATAAAAGCAACAAAATCATATTAGAAATCAGAGATAAGAGAACAAGAGAACAAGAGAACAATATACCAGATATGTGTGATAAAACTAGGGAAAAATTTAAGGATCTATAATTTCTTTTTAAGTGTAGAAACTTTGTTGAATCTTACTAATTCGTAAATTTCCAACCATAAAATGTTGGGCGATATTTTTCTAAAAATATTCAAATTTCTAAGAGTTTTATATAGTTTATGGATAATTTTGGTGATTTTTAGAGTTAAAATTTTCCATCCCATGGAATCTGGGTGAACCAACTTAGAAAAAAATGGAGATTGACAAAAAAATTTGGGAAAAAAAGGTCAAAAACTAGCCCATGGGATGAATTTCGCCCCTAAAATTTTCCCTAGGTGAAACCCTAAACGTGGAACATTCACAAGAAGGTTTGGTCTTCTATATTCTTCAAAAATCTCCATCTTACAATAGAAGGCATCTCCACATAATTAAGTAATATTTATTTCACTAGGATATGTGTTCCTTAATTAACATAATTAATTAATATTTATTTCTTTGTTATTTATTAATGATAATTATTTAATTTTTATTTGTTACATTTCCTTCCTCTTAAATGTGCTTTGTCCTCAAAGCATAGTTTATTGTAAGACTTTGTTCTCTTGTTCATAGTGGCTTTTCATGATGTTGTGAGCTTGAAACTGCAATACTCGATGAAACCAGGAAGCATAATCTTCAGAGTCATAAACTAATGTGTTGCATTTTCTGGGGTGTGATCCATCCCAAATCTACTTTCATTGGAACGGTTTGATGATCGACTAATCTTATAGAACTTCTCATTTTAGGCTTCCATAAAAGTTGTCGATATTGTCTTCGTTCTTTTTCAATGTTGTAATTGGTTTGTATGTAAGATGAACACTTTTTATTTTCCTCTTGACTTTGATGTTGTTCATAACAAATTTTATAATTTGGTTGACGATAAGGCATTCGAGTCGTTTGTGGAATACTTGTAGAAAATTCAATTGTTTGTGCTTCGTGTGATTTACTGGTTGATAACAACTCTGAGGATTTTTCTATATTCTCATCCTTTGATTTTTTTATTTGTTCAATAAACCCTTGATTCATATTTTTTAAATGAGAATTTTCTTTATATTTTTTTGATACATTCTTATCGGATTCTTTTTGGAGATCTACTTCTTTTTTGTGAAATTTATCTTGTACTTCTTCTTGTGATTTTTTTTCTTTTTTTAATTTATTGATCTATGTGATCGGGTCTTGACCATGATTTTTCATATGGCTAATTTCTTCATCCTTACTCACGATAACCTTTTCAACTTCTTATTGCTTCTTTTGTTCTAAATTATGATTGTCCTATAAAATTATCTTTGATATATCCTTGAAGTCTTCAAATGTTGGAGCTTCTAAATATGTCGTCATTGTAACGCCTTGCAATGTGATTTTATTTTATTTTATAGGAAAATGTTAGAAATTTATTTTCGGCATTTAAGATGAAAGTCCGCAATGTTCTTATCCAAGGTAAACCCAAAATTATTTCACCATCAAAGCTCCATAAGGAACTAAAAATGAATTTCGATGTGACCATATAATCTCTAAAATTCAATTGTAAGCCACCTATTTCAAATTATTTATTGTTCAAAAAGTCTTGTCCTTCACCTATATTTGACTCGGGAATCACTAAATGGTTAGTGAATTCAATACTAATATAATTATTACTTTTAGTAGGTGCAATAGAAATGGTGATATCATTTCATGCAAGTGTCCCTTTATTTCTAAATAGTATTGAAACATTTATTTTTGAGGTGATAATAAACTTTTCCTTGTTTTCAATATTAAAATTAATATTCTTGTTTTTTTGAAATTTTTGTCGGTCCAATAATTATTATTACTATGATTAAAAGTAATAATAATATTATACCAATATGGAATACACCGAACTGTGTAAACCAAATAATAAATTTTGATAAACAATATGTACCAATAACCCAATCATATATATACCTATATATAATCAATAAAATTTTGAAACTTCCTCTCTTTGATTTTATTAAAGACCTACTCTATATCCCGCGCTTTGGAAAAAAACGTGTGGTCTTTCAAACCACGTGTGGTTTTACTTCTTCTTTTTTTGTCCTTTTCCATTCAAATGCTTTCTTTCTCTTTTTCTTTTTACTTTTTTGTTTTCTTTCCCCACTTCTTATTTGTACAAAATAATTGGTTAATTTGAATGGATGGCCAAAAACCAAATTAAACGAAGTATAAATAATGGCCAAAGGCCGGAACCAAGCCCAAGAAGGGACTCTAATACCACTATTGTATATCGTATTCGGCTTACACTCGAAGTCTACTCTAATTGAATATACCAATAGAAAATAGTTCCAGGCTGGATAAATTTTTAAGAGTAAAACATGAATGATGATTTTACAATGATAAAGTGGCTCGTATATATAGGCCTTGCATAGTGACTATTTACTAGGAGATATGTCCCTTAGTTAACCTAATTAATTAATATTTATTAATGATAATTATTTACTTTTTATTTGTTACAAAAATGTTAGTACTAACTAGTAATTTTAAGTTCTTAAAATAAAAATTAACATTATACTTTATCTTTCTTCTATATCATTTTATTTAGGATTTTAACATTTAAATCATTAATTGTTTCAAGATGTTTGAGAGTGGTTCCAACCTCGTCAGGTTTCATATGGAGAACATAGAATTTCATATCTCATTCAAAATTCAACAAACCTAACAATTTTCATTATCACAATATTGGTACGATTGCAATGTTTCCATTGGATACTTTCCATCATGTATGAGAGTATGGGATTTCCATTTAATCAATAGCACCAATCCCTATATGTACCCCAGTCTGGTGTTGGTTATTAAGCTCATATATCATGGTCTTAGCAAGATTGTACCCTTCACTAAAATCATAATCACTCATTATGCATGGTAATCTTTTCATAGGATTGGATTAGATAGTTTTTATCAAAATTGGATGGTTTTACAGTGATTTCCTTGGATGATTGAAGTAGAGAAAAAAGTTAGAGAAGGAGGAAAAGGATGATATTAATGATGAGAACCGCTATATAAGTGATGGTGGATCATTGCTTGTCTTTTTGTTTATTGGTTAAATGTTCTTGCTCATTTATTCATAATTCTTTCATTCAAAGTTTATATATATACTGAAACATAGGTTTGTGCCAATTTTTTACCCCCCCACCCCCCTTTGTTCTTACCATTTTTGGTTCCATTTCAATGTGTGATTTTGAAGCACTAACACTACGATTAGAGTCCCACCCTGATTCCTCTAGATAAGGGGATAGGTTGTAACTTAATTTATAATTTCCACCTTATTTAAATAAGGTCTATAAAGTAGTTAGTGTGTCATCAATAAATGTAAGGTTCCCTTATTAATAAAGTTCCACTAGATAGTTGATGTAGCCTTATTAATGAAGGCCTACTAAGTGATTAGGGTTTTGAATAGTTATAAATTGTTAATAGTAATAGAATATATGTAATTGGGTGTCATATTGTGATGAATATTGTATTAGATATTGGATCAATTGGAGGTTTCCTTTGAAAATATCAAGTGAACATTGTTTCCTATTTAAAATATCAATAAATGATTGATTTTTTTTTAATTCGCTTTATATAGTTACATTTTTGCCAATATTACCTTGAGTTTTCTATTTTAGATATTGAGGCACATCACAAGTAGCGTTATAGATATTTATTTTAATAGTGCATGCCCAATTTTTAGAAAATAAAAAAAAAAGGCTAGAGATGTGTTCTTCCATCTTTAAACACAACAATTTGTCATCCAATAGGTAAAACTATGGTTGGGAATCATATATGCAAGGAATACAAGAAAGGTCACTCATTGGAGTCTCTTACTCCTCTATCGATATTTGATGAGTAGGGACACATTAGACATAATCTATATATAGATTCCATCTCCCATGGATCCTTAAGTATATTGGAAGCGATCTATGCACACTTGAAACCATTTCTACATAAACTTGTTGATCATATGGTTTCTATAGTACACCAAGCATAGATCATTCTCACCATCATGAAATACCATCCAAGTAATATTGTTGGAAATACTTAGGTATTTTAGAGAGCTATAACACTTCACACTCCTTTTCTCTTAGGACTTTGCAAACCCTAGACTGTGTATCACGAGCGTTGAAACTACAATCTCCTAAAATACTAGAATTTTGAGAATTTTATCAATACAAAATACTTAGGTAGGATTAAGTACTATGAAAGTAGTACTCATTTAGACCATACCATTGTTTGAGACCTATCTCAAAAGGATCCTCTTTCAATGTTTATCACATTGATATAGTTATTGGGTAAACCTTTGAGTGGACCTCATGGGTCCATACTAACCTAAAACTTATTGATGTACTATCATTGTAGTTTTCTCTTGCAAATATGACACATTAGTCTATTTCCTCAATAACTCTTTAGGTTGTCCCATGACTCACTACAAACATTTCAACTGTGGAAGAAAAAATGATTGTCATAATGTTAGTAATCAAGTCCCTCACATAAACAATTGATGTAACCAAGGACTAACTTCAAATTGACATGACTATTGTCCGTACGAAAATATCACCTTGTTTTGATCAACTTGATAAGATAGAGGGTAAGCATTATGTTGGTGAGTGCTCCACAAGCGAAATCTCTCACAACTTCTACCCCTTTCATGACCATCCCCCCAATACGCTACATCAATTTCCTAAGGTAGATATGAATAAGTTTGATGGGTCCAATATGACAGGATGGGTTAAATAGATGTACCATAACTTTTCGTTCCATTCCATTGAGTGTGTGATGTAGCATTGCACTATTATCATAATCTCACAACAAAAACTCAACAAAAAAACACACAATTAATAGAGGTTATACACATGGATCAACAACATAGAACTTGGTCTTCATTCATTCAAAGAAAATACATCAATCCTTAGTTCCTTTCATTAAAAAAACATCAAGTTCTTTGAATTCTATAGAGACTCGATTTTACAGGATAATCTATGAGAGATCAAATGCCTCAATCACATCAAGGCTTCAAATATTTAAGTTATGAGCAAGTTACTATTTGGATCCCAAGACTCTTGATTTAATTGGGTAGCTAAACAATTTCATAATCTGATCATGCAATCTAATTATATTTCTTGACCTTCCAAGTACAATCTATAATTTTAAAGTTTGAATATTCAAGGTCAAATTTGGAAAATAGGTATGTGGGAAAAATTGGACCGGTCATGTCATGCTCTATGTTTGACTTGGGTGTGGATGTTAAAATCAATATTTATTGATGAAAATTAGAGGAAATGTATAATAATTCTCCCTCTACAACATATAAACATTTCAAAGTCAAACTCCTAATATTGAATGCATGCAACGCAAAACATTAATCCCCATTTCTACAAAATATCGGAACATCGAGCACTTTGATTGAAAACATATATGCAGCATGAAAACTCAATATATTTTGTTGAAAATCGTTCCTCACATAGAAATGTGTGTCTGTAACATCAAATTTTATACCTTGGTTCTTAAAGACGAGCGTCTAATTATCAAAAATGCAAAACCATTTTTGTTGCATAAATGAAATTTGGAATTTCTGTGTATTGATTCTAGATTTGAGCACAAGGCCTAAATTCACTTTATTCTTTGAAATTGGGTGTGTAGTTAGAGAAATACCTAATTTTCAACATATTCAAAATTTAGCTTATGATCCCAAGGTATGAATGCCTGTCAATGAAAAGACTAGAACATTTTGCCTTAGAATCTGAAAACCTTAAAACAAAACTGAAATTGACCTTAAAATGTTTTTGGATGATGGGGGATTTACAAAACTCCAAGGATTCTCTTGAATCAAAATCCCATGGTTGAAAATTTTGTGATAAATTGTTCATAATGGATGGTTATAATTTCAAAGGAAGATGGTCCCATGAGTTGATCAAGTTCCTCTTCTAGAATCCATGATGCATCCTTTAAATATATACCCTTCCATTTAGTCATAAATTCCTTTGTACTTTTTTTTCTTTATTGCAACTAATCATTTGTTTCAACACGTATTCAAACTCCTCATTATTTTTTACTAGAATTTATTTTCACCAATATCCCATGTGCTCTTTCTTATCTACCTCTTCTTGTTCAAGGTCTTCATGATACTCACAAATATCTGCAACATAAAATTCTGGTGAAATATATATGTCATGTTATAAAACTAACTTGTATGTGTTACCACAAATCTTCCTATATATCATTCATGGTCCTATATTCTTATACTTAAACTTGTTATATGTTCCCCTAGGAAACCTCTCATTCCTTGGACGAACCATCACTAAATATCCCTATGCAAATTTATTCATTCTCCTTGTTTGATTTTCCTTCTACTTATACTTCTTATGACTATGATGCAATTGCTTCCTAACCTACTCATGTACATCTCTTATATACTCTACAAATACTTCCACATTTGTTCTTTTCACATGCTCACCAATTTTTTCACTCCCTTTGGTGATCTTTCATACACAATCTGAAAAGATTTATTCCCTGTAGACCCATTGACTGAATTATTATAGGCAAACTCATTTTGCACTAAAATCAAATCCCACTACCCTAGTTTGTCTCCTACCAGACATATTAGAAAATTACCAAGAATTTTATTTGCAATATTTGTTTTCCTATATATTTGAGGGTCATATGCATAACTAAAATACAATCTGCATACCAACTTTTCCCATAAGTTCTTCCAAAATTGTCTTAGGAATTTGGTATCTTTATATGAAGCGATACTCCTAGGTGACCCATGTAACCAAACAATATCTTGAAATATTAAAATAGTAACATGTATTCCATCACTTATATTCTTGCATGCAATAAAATGTGACATATTTAAAAATGTATTCACAACTACCATGATGGAATCATTACTTATTTGAGTTTTTGGTGATCCCAAAACAAAACCTATACTCACATTCTCCCAATTCTTCTCTGGTATAGGTAATGGTGTATAAAAACCTATATTTTGTCTCCTTCATTTTTAACATTGACATATCCTACAACTTTCAACCAACCTTCTCACATCCTTACCCATACTTGGAAAAAAGTATCTTTCCTCAACCAAAGATTTAGTTTTTTCACTGCAAAAATGACAACTAAATACTCCACTATGTAACTCTTTGATGAGTTTTTATTCCATGGATCTTTTCATATGCATAAATTGTTACTCTTGAATAAGAATACTTCTTGAATTAAAAAAATTCAAATATGCAGTCTTGTCTACACCCCATGGTTATTTACAAGTTTTCCTAACCTCCACAAAATTTGCATAATCATCATACAAAATTTTCTTACTATCTAGACCCACAACCTCAACAACCATTGTACTCAACAACGATGCTCTTCTACTTTTTAGCTTGTGAATCCTTATACAATCACATAGTTCTAGATCAACTCTCTATATGAGGTTTTTCGTTGTCTTTTGATGATGTGTTAGCATTATCATTTGTGATAAAATATCTAGATCTAAAGGTGGTTACATCCATGAAATATATATTTTTATCCTTGGCATATATATATATAGAATTGGGTTAATACTTTTTCACTAATCTCCTTATGTCTCAATGAATAATAACATGGTACCATAACCCTTTAGTTTAAAGGGTTGGTATCTCGTCCATAGTAGTAGTCCATGAGAGGTTCAATACAAATAGAAAATCGAAGATCCAACACAAGAATGGTTGTATAAATCCTTATGCCTCTTATTTTTTATATTTAGAATGCAAATCATGATTTTAAATATTGTCCTTGCACAATTAATGTGGATTTCTGATTTCAATGCTGAATCTAGTATTATTTCATTTTTTTTCTTTGCACCATGAGCAATGGATCTAAGTGGTTATAGGATGTGTAAGCTTCATGAAGTTGTAGTACATGTTTTTTTCTACTATGAAAGTATATAGATTCAATATAAAGATCATGTTGGATGCTCATTGAGATAATATATCTAATTCCTATGTAGATATGTATTGAAAGATAGATCTACATTAAGTTTCCAACATATTTGGTCGATACATGATATAAGAACATATCAATTTATGAGTTAGATCTAAGTCAACATAGTGCTTGAAATCATAATTTTTTCTAAATATGTGAATACAAACTGTCTCATGTTAAATGTGCATTGCTCATAGGCTCATTGTTGCAAAACCATGGAACCAAATTCTCAAAACTTGAACTCCCATAATTTCCACCCAATCACTATGAATTCAAAATATTTAAAGTTGTCCAATACCTCCAACTTTCAAGACCAATATTAAATAGAAAAGATAAATCGTTTTCCAAATGATTTGGATTCTTTATCTTATATTAGTTAATATATTGGAGAAGAAATGTTTGATGTTTGAATACATGTGTTGGCTATTTTGTTACTACCATGTACAAAATATTTTCAACAAACTTGAGGCACCCATCTTCCACACCTACCTCATGGATAATTTCCATCAAATTGGAGGAGATATTTCCATTGACTATAGAACTTTGAGTACTATGGTCATCCAATCCAATCTTGATGAACAACTATAGAGTTTCCTCAGTATTTATCTCACTCGTCGCCATTTTACTACACAAACTAGTAAGTGATGTAAAATCCTTGCAATCTTTTCAACAATGACAATGATACTCGTTGTCCTAAAATGAACATAATAAAGACATAAGTCTTGAAATGTAATTAAGAACTTCATATGGTTATTGAAGCAAATGAGTAAATAAAAAATTTCAATATCAAATCATATGCCTTTTCAATTGAAAATATATTCACACCCTTCTTGACTATGTGAAGCAATTGATGGTGTTGTAAACTTTATGTGACACCTAAATACATTGGCATAAACACTTGGAACACATTGGTGTTTCTTTGCCTTGGGGTTTAAGACCATGATTCCTATGCAAAAAATTATGGATGTTGTCAATCTCATAGGTCGATGATTCGAATCCCTTGCTAGCGAGAGAAGATACTTCCATCTTATATCTAACCCACATACAACAAACACTAGATAGAAAGAAAGGTATACATTTTTTATGGATTTGTTTCTAACACATGGTAAGGGTAATAAAATACATATCTCTTGATATTTAAAGTTCATCTCTTTACATATCCAAGTACCAAGGTGAAAGGTGTTAGAAAAGTGGAAAATGTATTTATGTATGAGTTCTAGAACATGGGTGATATTATTTGTAAACAAAAAAAATTATTAATTAAGGTCAAAGTGGTGAATTAAGTTGTGTATGGGAAGTTGTAAACACTCCTGATCAAGTCGTGTATAAGGAAAATGACGCAAAGAAAAAAATATTTTGAAAAAAGAGAGAAAAGGAGGTTGGTTAACCTCAAATGTTTTGTAAAATGACTATTCACTTGTGCAAAAAGAAATAGCATCGTAATCATGAAAACTCAATAATATGTGGCCTATTATTGCGGAATTGTAATTGTGCTAAAATAAAAGGGCAATTTGGAAGCCGACCTTGTGCAAAGGTAAAAAATAATGCAAAATAGTTGAATACTTTGTAAGAACGTATTAGGGAGAAACTTCCCAAATAATTAGGGTCGAAACTATTCTAGATAAAAGTGAATAATAACAAACAACATTCCCTAAGTTAGGTTTTCCAATACTTATATTATCTATTGGACCAAAATAATTATGTACCTTTACTGGTATTTTCCTAAAATAATGATTTCTAAGTCAATCCCCGTGCTTTTGAAATCCAACTCAAATGAGAGTTCCAAGACCTAGACACAAAAACAACCACCCTTCTTAACGCAATTGGTCAAGCTAAAAGAAAATATAGGAAACGATTAACTCAAATTAGTTCTATCAAGAAAACCAATTCACCTATCCAAATATGATGAAATTAATAACCAATCATATAAAACTTTAATTTGCAAGGGTGGATGAGAGATATTTTTTATTCAAATATACAACAGAGCATAAGTATACTTAACCTTCCATTTTGATCACCTTTCATAACCATTGTCCAGGTTCCTATGATCTTGAGCCATTGATGACAATCTTTTCCACTCCAATTTATCTCTAAGATAAAGATTGAGGACATGTAAGCAGTTTGATCCTCCACAATCAATAAAGAAATCACCAATTAGAAACAAGGTTTTATGTGAAAGGAGATGCCATAAAAACTCAAAATATCATTAGTTGTTTCTCCATCATAAGGGTAGTCTCGACATAGTGCCCCTTCCTCCACCATAAGGATTCTTTTTAAAGATATTCTAGAATGGTTGAGGTATTTGGGTGACAATTACACGAAGGTATAGGCATAAAAATAATGTAGAAACTACTCATGGATATGAAATTCACATTTTAAATATGTTTTTGCACATTTTTTAGGGCCCATGCACCTTTCCCATGGGAAGGTGCATATACACTCCTTTCCTTCCAGCAAGGTGCATGGAGGTTGCAAACAATGTTTCTTTAAGTGATTTTTTAGTTTGGAAAGGGATGAAATTAATCGTTTGAAGCCCAAGTGAACATCATATACATTGAGGTGTCAAATAATGCTATAATAGATACCCCCTAATGTATGAGGTTAGAAGGGAAGCTTATGGTCAAAATACATTATAAACAATGGGGGAAGTTGTCAAGTGGGACCATGTGGAGTTTTCCAGACTTTGGATCAGAAGAGTACTTGCAACATAAACCAAAATATCAGATAAATATCCTCCTTTAGGTTGGAATACCCATGCTCAAGTTTTAATAAGCGTGGAAATCAAATCAAGTACATTGTGGATCCATAAAGTATATAAAATGCAGAATCATATCCAAAAAGAAGATACATAGTGTATCCATGTTAAAATATATTATAGACACCCATATATGCAATGTGGATCTATGTCTCAATGTAACTAGGAGAACAATTGCAACTAAAAACAATACAAAACTAGTTCTCCACAAAGTATCAATGTCACACACTATGCGTTATGGTCTTTTGAAACTCATGTAGCAACATAATGATGTAATGCCACTATGACATAAGGTATTCAATCCAATCCTATCAATTTGTATGATTCTACACCATGTGAATAAATGATCTGAATTCAAACATGGGAGAAATTGTTTGATTGCCAGTAATTGATGTATATCATTAATAAATAGAGACAACCAACTGATTATGATAATGGGTGTCAAGGTACTTAGTACATTCTAATAAGTGTGAATGGATGTGTTAATCTCAAACACTTGTAAAATCTATCAATCAAGGGACATTGATATATTCCCATTATTGATAGGAATGGAACCTATCTCTAGCGATTGCAATTCCCAAGGTGCTATAAAGGTCTCTAAATTTTGGTCGCGGAGAAAATGAGCTAGAGTTGATACGAAGAGATACATTGGAAGGGAGGCATTAAATGTTGTTGAAAATTTAACTTTCGAAGATATTATTTTATATATTATTATTGTATTTTATTGAACCTCCGTCAGAGATGTTTTTCCTTCATCCGAGGATGTTATTATTGTATCTAGTCATGCTAGAATACTGAGGTAAAACCTTTGTTGTAAGTCGGGAAATAGTACCTAGAAGAAATATTGTAAAATGTATTTTGAGTCTCCCAAGGGGGGAGTCATCCCTGTTAGGTTAGGAAGTCAACCCAGTTAGGGTTTTGGGTTAGTCACATGTAAATTATAAATAGGGAGGCGCTCTCCCTCATTTGGACAAACAACATACAAGAAAGTTCACTCAAGAGAGAGAAGGAAAAGTGCATTGGTTGAGAAAAAGAAGAAGAAGCTGCTAAAGACATCTTATCTTTGGGTATTCTATCTTGGTTTGACATTGAACTAAGTGACGAACTATTCTAAAGAAGTTACGAGGTTTCCTCCTTTATGGTTTCCCTGAGGAACAACTTTTTGTACTTATGTATTGTTGTGATTGTCTATCTTTCAGTGTAAATATATAACATAATTTAATTAAAGTACAGACTCTAACATGGTATCAGAGCTACCCTGAAAGAAGGCATTATGCGGCTACGAAAACTAGGGATTTCGAGTTCTACCAATTTTCTCCACAAAATTTCTTGAAAAGAGGGCTGGGCTAACTCACCTCAAGGAGGTGCATCTTTTAGTGGAGAAAAATTCCAGATCAAAGAAGTTTCAATTTTTTTTACTGCGGGATACTACGGGAAGGAACTAGGGAATCAAGTTTTTGGAGTTTACCTCCACAAAATTTGGAAAAGGACCTCACTGGACAACTTGTCTCAAGGAGGAAAATATTTCTATAGAGACATATTTTCAAGATTCCAAACTTGAAAAATTAGGGTTTCTCTATGGAACCCTAGGTCAGCTAGATTAAGGAGCTTCTTGGGAATCTCAAATTGGTAAGATCTATTTCCTTGCTATTTCCATTTGAGGTTCTCATATCAAGATGATGAATCACACCAAGGTTGAGGATAATATTGAAAGAGAAGATAAATTCCAAGCATGGAAGTATAGAAACTCTCTTATTCTAGAAGAGAATGACTTGGAAAAATATGTCAATGAGGAGGTTCCAGAACCAGAGGGATAAGAGGAAAAGGAAAAACATAAGAAGAAAATGATAACAGATTAAAGGATTATTGCAGACTCCATTAAGAATAACCTCATCCCTCATGTATCATTATGGAAGACTCATAAGAATATGTTTGATGCTTTGACCAAGCTATTTGAAGGAAAGAACATCAACTGAAAGATGAGCTTGAGGAATAAACTCAAGAATGTGAAGATCCAACATTCAGAAACCATTCAGTCTTACTTCACAAGGGTTTCCCAGATCAAGGAGAAACTAGAGGCCAATGAAGAAAATGTTAAAGAAGGAGAGATCGTGATGACCACCTTGAATGGTATTCCAAGGTCATGGGACTCATTCATTCAAGGAATATGCGCCAAAAAGAATTTAATCAAGTTTAGCATATTGTGGGAGGAATGCACTCAAGAAAAAGCTCGTATAGTATCAAGAGAAGAGAATATGGGAGCAAGTGATGATCAAGATCTAACAACTCAAGAAAAGAAGAATGACAGAAAGAGGGAGGATCACTCTCACAAAAGACCCAATAAATTCCAAAAGAATCATAGATCAAGAAGGGACTACACAAATATTAGATTCTACACATGTGATGAGAAAGGACACTTCTCAAGAGATTGTCCCCAAAAAAAGGATCCTCTAAGGAAAACAAGAAGAATAAGCATCATGCACATATAGCAGAAGATGATGAACCTACAAGCAAGAGAACAAAAGAAGGTTCTTCAAGTGATGAAGAATATGTTTTGATCTCAACTCTTATAGGTACCATTACCCATGGAAGCAATGATTCGTTGGTGGACAATGAAGCTTCCAAGTATATGAAAGGATACAAAGAATACTTCATCAACCTATCAGAACATGAGTCACCTCACAAGGTGAAACTTAGATATGAGTATCAATATCCCATAAAAGCGAGTGGAGAATCCTCTTACAAGTTGGAATTCAGAAAGTCTATGAAGATGCAAGATGTTCTCTATGTACCAGGTTTGAAGAAAAATATCCTCTCCATTTCATTTTTAGATGCTAAAGGATTATGTGTTTCATTTGTTGATGGCCAAGTACTCATGTGGCCAAGAGGAAAAACAATAGATGATGAAACAATAATTAGAGAGAAAGAGGGAGGTATGTAAAAGTTAAAAGGACAACCATAAAAATCCTTGGTTCATGACTCTATAGAACCAAGTGAACTATGGCACCAAAGACTTCCACATGTACACTATAGGGAACTACCAATCGCAAGAAAAGTAGTATCGGGCCTTCCTGAATTCCAAGAAAAACATGAAGGCACTTGGAAAGGATGTGTGCAAGGGAAGAATATGAAGGAACCATTTCCAAGAAGTCAAAGCAAGGTGGAAGAAATACTGGAAATAATCCACTCGAATGTATGTGGTTCCATGTCATCTAATTCCTTAAGAGGGTATTCATACTATGTCTCTTTCATAGATTATTACTCTCATAAATTTGGATTTACTTCTTGAAAGGAAAAGATGAATGTTTCAGCAAGTTCAAGGAATTCAAAGATTTGGTAGAGAATCAAATTGAAAAGAAGATAAAGACCTTATGATCATACAATGGCAGTGAATTCACTTTAGATGATTTCAAATACATATGCAAAGAATATGGGATTAAGTGGGAGATGAGAACTCCCTACAATACTCAACAAAATGTCATTTCATAAAGGAAGAACAAAACGACAATGGGAGTAACACAGGTGAAGCTTCATGACCAAGACCTTCCAATACACCTATGGGAGGAATCAATAAGAACAACTATGTATGTACAAAATAAAACACCTCACCGTGCTCTGAATAACAAGACTCCAAAAGAAGATTTCTTAGGAAAGAAACAAAATTCATCCATCTCCAAATATTTGGCTACCCTGTGTACATACATGATATACCCAAATAAAAGAGGACAAAGCTAGACTCTTCAGGAAAGAAGGGAATATTCGTGGGATATATTGATGAATCAAAAGCATAACGGATATACTTCCTAGGGTTCAAGAAGATTGAGACCGGTCCAGACGTTACTTTTGATCATAGTCTCGACTTAAAAAAAGTCAAAACAATTCCACATTGAAGATGTTGAAGAACCCGAAGTTCCCAGAACCAAAGATACAATTATGGAATAAATGACTCAAGAAAACCATGAATATCATGACATGATGAAACCTCAGGAACATGTAGATCCACCTCATGAGAATAATTCCTACAATAGAGTACCAGCATGGGCATGTGAGGCTATTGAAGATGAAGAGAGGTATGGTGCTCTAGATGGGACAATTAGAGAAAATAAAAGACTAAGACCATACTCCATCTATGTATCCCTATTATGCGACATCATTAATAATGAACCTTCCAACTATGAGGTAGCTATTGAAAAGGAGTGGAAGGAAGCCATGATCTAACAGTATTAGTTGATTATGAAGAATGATGTCTAGGAGATAGTATGAGAAGGAAATTCTATAGTGTCTTCCAAATGGATCTACAAGATCAAGCATGCAACAGATGAGATCATAGAAAAATACAAGGAAAGATTCGTAGCACGTGGCTTCTCCCAAAAAGAAGGAATTGATTGAGGAGACATTTTCACCAGTAGCGAGATACACTTCCATCATATCAATATTATCCTTAGCTACAGTAATGAAATGGAAGATACACCAGATGGACATCAAGACAACTTTCTTGAATGGTGTAGTTAAAGAGGAAGTGTACGTTGAGCAATCATTGGGATTCAAGACACATGACAGACATACTCATGTGTGCAAGTTAAAGAAGGCATTGTACGGTTTGAAGTAGGAACCCAAGGCGTGGTATGGCACGATGGATAGATTTTTTATGAACTTAGGATATACCAAGAGTAAAGCAGATTCCAACCTCTAATTTAAGGTTAAGGGTGGAATACCAATGATACTCCTACTATATGTAGATGAAATGTTCCTGGAAGGAGAGGATGAGCTCATTTCAGATACAAAGAGAAGGCTTTCTGCATAGTTTGAGATGAAGGGCCTGGTAATGATGCACTACTTCTTAGGACTGGAGGTGTGGCAGAATTCAGATGGGATACGCCTTGGACAAGAAAAGTATGCAATATATATTATGAATAGGTTTGGAATGATGGACTGCAAAGCTATTTCCACACCCATGGAATCAAATTTGAAGTTATTGAGTGATGCTTTTTATGAGAAATTTGATGCCACAATGTATAAGAAGATGATTGTTTTGTTGATGTACTTGACAAACACGAGGCCATACATATGCTTTGTTGTGAACACATTTATCTAGTTTCTGACAGATCTGAGATGTGTTCACTTGGTTACTCCAAATCACGTATTGAGGTACCTAAAGGGTATAATCAAGTATGGGATTAAGTATGCGATGAGTCAGAAGATTAACCTAAATGGTTATGTTTATTCATATTGGGTAGGAAGTGCAACATACATGAAGAGAACTTTAGGATACTGCATTAGTTTGGGATCAGGGGTGATCTCTTGGTTTAGCAGGAAGCAATTGAGTGTGGCATTGAGTACAACCAAAGCAGAGTACATTGCAACTTGTTTGGCTAGCGGTGAGGAAATATGGATTCAAAAGCTACTTTAATATTTGTTTGATGTCAAATTAGAGGCGATTTGTATATTCTGTGACAACTAGAGTTATGTGAAGTTGTTTGAGAACCCGATGTTCCATGACAAATTGAAGCACATTGAGATCACGTATCACTATATCTGGGATATGGTGCAGAGAGGAGAAATGAAGCTCTAGTATGTGGTGATGTACGATCATACCATCGATGTTCTGACCAAGCCTCTAGAAAGAGTGAAGTTTGAGTACTTTAGGGACAATCTTGGAGTTGTGCAGATCGATGTCCACCACGAAAAGAAAGTCCTATATGGTTTTAGGCATGCATTCAGTATGAAACATGACTGACCCTACAATGAGACACATCCAGTATGAAGCAATATTGGCTTCGTGAAGTCCTAGATGGCTCTAGGCCTTCAATAAGAAATAGGACTGACAATACAGATATCCTCATTCAGTATGAAACATGACTAACCCTACGAAGGAATTCAATATGGAAAAGAAATGACACTGTAGAGATCCACATTCAGTATGAAACAGGGCTGACCTTGTGAAGGAATCCAGTATGAAAAGGACTAACACTGTAGAGATATGCATTCAGTATGAAATAGGACCAACCCTACGAAGGAATCCAGTATAAAAAAGGATCGGTACTGCATAAATCCACATTCGGTATGAAACATGACTGACCTTGCGAAGGCATCCAATATTAAACAGGATTGGCAATACAAGGTAGATACTGTATGAAAAAGGATTGGAACTGTACAAGGTACATCCAACATGAAAAAGGTTTGGCACTGTACATATATAATGAAGCCCTAGATGGGATCTAGGCCTACATCCAACATGAAAAAAGCGTTGGATTTGTAGAACTTCTGAGGACGAATATATTCAAGAGATGACACTAGTAAATGGCCGATAAGATGAGAATCGATGCAACTGTGATGAAGATGATCTAGTTATGATGATCCAATGATGATGATATAGTGACGATGATGATATATCAATGATGATCCAGTGATAATGACGATGTCCAAAGACTGTGTCCATTTGAGATGATGACTAGGTCGAAAGAACCTTCCTAGTTAAGAGGGGGTGTTGTTGAAAATGTATCTTCATAATATATTATTTTACATTTATTATTTTATTTTATTGTACCTACCTCAGAGATGTTTTTCCTCCACCTAGGGAAGTTATTATTGTATTTGTTCATGATAGAATATCGAGGTAAAAGCTTCATTATAAGTCGAGCAATAGTCCCCAGAATAAATATTGTAAAATGTATTTTGAGTCTCCCAAAGAGGATTTCGTCCCTTTTAGGTTAGGAAGTCATCCCATTTAGGGTTTTGGGCCAGTCACATGTAAATTATAAACAGGGAGGCTCCCTCCCTCATTTGGCCACACAACATATAAGCAAGTTTGCTCAAGAAAGAGAAGGACAAGTGCGTCGGTGAAGAAGAAGAAGAAGCTATTGAAGACGTCTTATCTTTGGGTATTATATCTTGGTTTGACATTGTACTAAGTGACAGAACTATTCTGAAGAATATTCATGGTTTTCTCCTTTATGATTTCCCCAAGGAAATTCTATGTGTACTTGTGTTTTGTTGTGCTTGTCTATCTTTCAATTTAAAGATCTAACATAATTGATTTAAAGTACAAACTCTAACATTAAAGAATACCCCATTGATCAAAACAAGCATATATAAAGAAGGATGGCATGAATAGTCAAGAAATATGGGGTATGGCCAACACATGCTTAAATACAACCCTTGAAACAAGAACGAAAAAATGGTGACCTGGGTAGTGATTTTGGAAAAAATAGAACAATGGTATAAATATGCAACGCATGAGGCATTGACAAATTATCCATAATGATTGGAAGAGTAACCAATTGAAGGAGTAAAACTCAAAAATTATGGGTTAGATACTAAGGAAATACTAAGTCCCATCTTGTCGAGAAGACTTAAAACTGGTGCTTTTTTCAAGGGTGGCACAATTGAAACTATTGCGACAAACAAATTGAAGATATAAAATCTTCCCCCTCTCTTTTTTTATTTATAAATATTTGATTTTTTGTCTTTTTCATATTAATAAATATTGAAAAAGAATAAAATAATTCCATAATACATTGGAAGAAACGAGTGTCATAGGGCACGCAACCACGTTCCAAGCACACAGAACTTACCTATGCAAAACAAAAATGAGAAAAAGGCATGTGTAGGATGAGCACACACATTATCATGTTTTCTTAAGGGATGACATCTCAAAATGTGGCAGCAATAGATACAAGGGAAAACATCTCAAGAGAATGCATAGGCGGTAAGTAGCAAATGAAAAACTACAATGGGAATTAGGCTTAGAAGCGCACATAATAGTATGCAATGCAACAATGCAAATCAAAACAAAATGTTTGGATCATTGTAAGGGATGGCTATAAAAGGATTGAGAGCAGTTCATGCAACTTCAACTGTAAATTCATAGTTGTGCTAAAAAGGGGATATCAAGCCTATAAAGAACTTCAACACAGGTACCAACAAGACAATGAAGGTACTAAATAGGGAACCCATGATCAGTAGGCTCTACCACTCAAGTTACAACTTATAAAATAAGGTTAACATTGTAAATTGGTGGAATGGATCCTAAGGAAAATGAAACAATATACTGATAATGCAAGATACAAGGTGGAAAATTCCTACCTTATATATGCTAGTTAGGATTCATTCATCAGTTAATACGAATCCAATAATACCCAAAATAGGAATAAAAAATCCATCAAAGGCTTTGAAAAGTCTCTTGTAGCTATAATAATTATGAAACAATCTCGAAGAACACTATTAGTGATCCAGGAGGATCATCTCATAATCGATCAAAATTAAAGTCTTCAAAATTTAAATTAAATGTTATAGGGTGAAAGAGGTCATCAATAGCATTTCAGAAATGCTTGTTTCCTGTAAAGTGACCTCTGGATGCATAAGTTATCAGTGTTTGAAGTTTCGACAATTTTGGTTAAATTGGTAGAAAAAAAGGGTTTTGGTAAAAAAAATCAATGTAAATTTATAAAAAAACCTTGTGAGCTCATGGGATTTGACCAAATAACCTTCAAGAGCACCCAACTTCTTAACATAGCCCGCCTATCCAACACACCATGTGATGTTCATTGTTATGTATAGTTCAAAATGTTTATTTAACTTTTAATGTGATTTATATTAGAAAAAGGGGCCTGGTCAACATCGAGACCATATAGTTTGTTGGAACCATATTATATGCCACGAGACCATATGATGGAACCTTATCCATTTCTATGAACAAACTAAGCAATTGAACCATATATAACATGGATCCATTACCATATCAATCGCGTCGAACAAAGCATGTTTTAACCATATATTATAACACACCACCATTCGAAAATGTGGGAATGGGAGAGGCACAGATCCCGAGGCGCTCATGCCATTAATGAGAATGGATACCGAGGTGGAATCTGTATAGTGGGTACTCTTTTTTCTTATTTACAGGAAGATTGTCTCATTTTGCATGCCAGAGGAGGCCTCAGACACATATAGGCAAGTTTATACTCATTTTTCTTGAGGAACATAGTGGTGCAGTCTGTTTCTAAGTTTGACTGAAAGAACTTAGAGGTGTTCCTGAAACTCATATTTTGTAAGCTCTTGAGGACTTAATAAAATCATCCTTCCCATTGGAAGTGGCCCAGAAACGTATCCTAGGAGGGGTGAACTCTGTTATCAACTGTTGTCTTCATTTTATGGTTTGCATATCTCTTTTATTTGCTTATGTGATTGATTTTAAGCATTAAATTAATCATCTTTTAAGCCTATTTATGAGTAATTGACATATAAATTTTACATGCAAATTAATGTTAAAAAAGATCCTGAAGATTTTCAGATCAATTAGTCATAAAATCGAGCAAAAATGTTAATAACAATAGCTAATGGGCATGCCAAACTAAAGAAAGTGAGTAAAAACTAAAACAAATAGATGTAGAACAACAATGTACCATTTCATTTGTAGTTTTTTACCATGAGTTGATTTGGAGATCAAAATTGCCATAAATTTGAACCATATATTGTGGAGCAACCGACCAATAATTTTTTGTTCTATCACCACCGAGTTTTCCCTCTCTTCTTCCTCTTTCATTTCATTTCTTTAAATTTCCATTTTTTCTAGAATTTAGGCACTAAGAGACCCTTGTAAATATTGGTTTTACACCCACACACATTTATCTCTTGTGCAATGCATATAGGCATCCCTCTATGTTCCTTCCTAGAGCATAAGGCATGTGTACATGCACTTATACCCCCTGGAAAGTCCATGGGCACCTCAAGATTTCTTAGAAAATGGATCTAACTCTCAAACAATTTGCATGAATGTGTGGGATCGATATAATTTGGAGAGAGAGGGAGCATGAGGACATTGATAGCCTTTCTATTAATGATGAAGAAACCTTATATGTGCTTCCTATTTGTGGCCTTCTCAAATTAATTTAGATTCTGAACATGCGTGCCCAAAAGAAATTCCTTCAAATACTAGTAGGTTACTGAGAACCTGATCAAAATGCATTTGTTTTGGATGGAGGGGTCCTTGAAATTGATGTTGATGATATTTACTTCATAATCAGTCTATATTAATGAGGAGTTCCAATAAACCTGAAAGGAGGAGGACGTGTTGGAATCATGATGAACACATAGGAGTGTGACAATACTTATTTCTCCTTGGGTACCCAACAAATAGGTGCCCAAATACCCGTCACCAACATTGGAATATAGAGTTTTAAAGTCATCCTTTTAAAACTTACATGAGTGGAAATATTATCACCATTACATCAAACATCTCATATACAATTGTTCTATGTAGTGGATTTATTGAGACTTGTAGTGTTCGGCTAGTGCACTAGAATCCTTGTGAATATGAAGACTTAGTTAATTGACTGCAAGATAGGAAAAAAAAACTTTTGATATGGTAGTGTACTTGAGTCAATTTTTTCTTGAGAGACTCCCCTCGATGTGCCCTCATATAATGCTTACCCTTCCTATACTTCATAAAGCTAGGATGGACCATTGGGCAAACATGATGTGTATACTTGGAGGTGTGTGTGTGTGTGCTTCTAATGCCTTCGACGATGTATTATTTAACTAGTGCTTGTATCAACTACAAGTGATTGAGGAGTTCCCTTATGATGGAATGAACTATAGTAGATATCCTGAGCTTGGATTGCCTCCAAATGCTCATTGGGGTGACATTAGTAATTGATTTTTTTTTAATTTTTGAATTATATATTTTTTTGTTATATTTTAAAAGAAAGAGGTAAAATTATTTTTCTATCTAGAGTTACTAACAAAAGTTTTGATGATACAAATGTAGGATCTGTTCATTTAGTAGGGTAATCCATACTTATACATGGAAATAGGGTTGGTCAACCCATAGAAGAGGTCAAGAAATTTCTCTAGTCAGTGTAGTATAACCTTGAGGGATTAACCCTCAGGGTACCTATGTCATAGATAGAGGACCTACCAAGATATTATAGAGGCATGTGGTTGGAGTTCCATAGTCATGGGTTCATCTCTTTTGGTGAGTAGCCAGTGCTATAATTTTCTATCATGGATTCCATGACAGGATAAAGGCTTAAAACATATTAGATGTATAGAGATTTTGTATCATTTAATATTTTATATCCATCATGTTGTTTTTTATATAAAACTCCATTTTATATAAAACTATGCATGATTTTTTGTACTTGATGAACACTTTTATAAAAAAAATTAAAATTTTCATTCTGATATCTACAAATGTGATTTCCTATCATAATATTTACATGTATGCTTTGTTTAGTTAATGTGATAAATGATAATATAATGCATGATTATTCAATGCATCAGATAAATTATTGAAACTCCTCGGAACATGAATATAGGTAATAAATTCAAAATAATGTTCAAGAAGTCGCACCCATAAAAACTACAAGAGAAGGATGGGATAACTAACATGGGATACACCATTAAATTGTGATACTACCAACTATGAATATAGATGAATAACCAAATGTTGGATTGCATGTGAAATCTTGTTCGATATTAATTCAATTACTACACTATACCTGATGGTGTTATTAGTCACTATCACAAGACAAAGTCCTCTTGATTTCACAAGACGACCTCTGGGAGAATAAATCACCCAAGCAGTGGAAGTGAGATTCCAAGTGTGGATATTGGAACCATTTGGAAATCTCACAAAAATAGGTGCCACTGATTGTTAAATTTGTGAACCATTGATCTATAGGAAAACATGAAAGTTGTAGGAAGGGAATTATGGAGTGGAATAATCAAAGAGAATGTACGCTGAATAGGAAATTCCTGGCACAAATTTAAAATAAATTAGAAAAGAATTACTCAGATAATCACAACATTAATCTTTATTCATTAATCACATACAATGATTATACAATAAATAGAATTCTAATGCTAAATATAGGATTCAAATATATCAGTTTTAACTGACTGATCAACTAACTTAGTGTGTCTATATCACTGCTAGAACTCACTAGTCTAACTCTGGATTTCTAAATCAGTCTACAATCAGTTAACTGATGAGGCAGGTGGGAAAAAAGTGCCACTCTCCCTTGATGCATGAAAAACTGACGCTAGGCTAATTGAAAGTGATCTAACTGATTGTAACTAGAGGTTAACTTAGCATTAATTCTTACCAACCATAACCAACTGATGGAGGTTGCTGGTGGAAGTTAGAGTGGGCTCCTATAATGTAGGGATTAATCTCAGAGGCACATAAAATCATGCATACACATGCAGTAAGTGGCAGATAACCTCTAGGTGTGTCCTCTACACTACAGTACAGTAATAATAACCCGCTAAGTTAGAAAAAATGACCAAATAGACTATATTGGACAAAGTAGGATTAATTAATCCTAACACCCCCCCTTAATCCTAACTTTGGAAAACTTGGGCCCTGGAAACTAGGCCAAAAATCACCCATACAATCTAAATGACATAAAATATTGCTTAATAAACTAAGGAAAATGGGGAAAACCTCATGGGAACATCCCCCGCCCCCTCAAAATAAGCAGGATTCAGGAAACAAGTTATACTTAAGAGAAAAAATTCTCTTTGACTAAGAACTTGTAAAAAAATTGCTACAATTTGCAACTCCGTGGAGCAACCATGCAGAATCATGGGTCTTTTGTGCATCAACATCCTGGGACTGTGCACGTGAACCTTTCCATCTTCTTCTGATCTGTTGAATGTTGCTTTTGTCTCTTCTTTCTAGAGGAGTAATGGAATGCTCCATTTTGTTCTTCAGTGGAACGGATTGTGGATCATTCACTATCATAAAGTAGCACCTATGTGGAAGTTTAATGCACCACTCTGTAGGTAGTGAAGCTGTGTGAGAGAGTGTGACATGTTCATTCTGATACTGGGACCTTGTTCTTCTTCTATCATCTGGATCCCCAACAACATTCCCAACTACTTCAATGAGATTTTCAGCCGATTTAGGCTTTTGATTTGGAATATGAACTGGATATCGATCTAGATCATCTTGAGGTACAATCTCAATATCAAGATCATGTTGATATTTTTCCTCATCTTCTGAAACTAAAATATTAGACAACATATCATTATCTGCAAATGGAGATGAAAGAGTTTTTTTCCCTTCCCTTTCAAATGGATGTTGAGATTGTACTGGAGTCGAGTATGGAAGAAAGTGTGAGAATTCATATGCCTTGGATGCATGGTTTGCAACACCCTTCACTATAATATTTCCAATTGAGATATATGATATCTCCATTATGTTAGTACCAAATACAAATTTCTTTGGCGAGCCAATATGTGCAATCTGATAAACAGATAATAAATTTGTTGCAAGAGAGGGCACATAGAGTACATTTCAGAACTCTCCATGCTAGATTTTAATGGAACCTCTACCTGCTGGTGGGATATGTGAGTTATCCCCCATATGAATTCTAGGTCCTCCTGAGAGATTCAAAGTGGTGAAGGATTCCCTGGAGGAAACCATGTGGTTGAATGCTACAGAATCTATCAAATAAGCATTCGATTGAATGAGGCTTGCCTCCAAGGCATGCCACCTCTCATGATCTTCTGTTGGTTTTCCAGCATCAGAATTATTTGCTCCTTGAGGAAGGGAAATATTTCTATGTTCGAGTGTTGACAACTGGTCGATGGTCTTCTTCATGCACTGGCCCTCTACATGAAAGCCTCTCATACAATAGGGACACTTAGGCTTCTCGAATTTCTTCTTTTTCTTGGAACTTGAGGCTCCATTGGAAGATATTTGATTCTCCTTTGGCTTTGAATTGATGTTTTTGGTCTCCTTTCCTTTGTGCTTCCCTCTTTCTTACGCATTTTTTGAGTCTCCTACAAAGAGTGCTTGATTCTTAGAGGTTTGAATCACTCCCATTTGAACCAATTTATCTTGATCTTGTATCAAGGAATCAACAAAAGCATTTAGAGAAGGCATCTTCCAATTAGGAATATAAGTTCTTACGGAATGGAATGTAGATACAAATGCCGAGTACTTTGATCCAAGATTTCTCAACAATGATAGCACAAGCTACTCATGTTTCCTCTATAATAAACATTGTAGTGACATGTATTTTGTAAATAATTGTTGAATAGTTTCGAAACTGTTGGGTTGTAGTGCAATGAGCTCATTCTCTAAAATATTCCCTTGAATCTCATCTTGTTTTCAAACAAAGATTCAAGCTTATCCCAATATTCCTTCAGATTCCTTAGTCCCTCAAGGTAGAACAAAAGATCCCAGGAGATATGAGTGCACATGAAGTTGAAGGCTTCACGACGCCGATTCAAAAAATTGTTCTTCTTAATATACTACTGGGGATCAGCTTCTCTACCCATTTTCATCCTAAACAGACCAAGCTTGCGCAAGGATATCTGCATATCTTCCCTCCAATGAGTTTAATTGAAGGGTGTAAGGATTCGAGGCACGAGATCTAAAGAATTCTCCATATTTTTGTATGTTGATCAGTCGATTATTCAAGAAGCTACGTAGGTACCTGCAAAAAACACTACAAAACCAATTCAATTCACAATCATATGTTAGTTCAATCCTTTCCACATAGACATGTGCAATTTCTTAGAGTCCGTCACACTTGGATAGAGTCCTCAAGACAAAATCCAAAGGGAGAAATGCTATGATTCCAGGATTTATGTGGAAAATCAGCTGCTTCTTGTGCAAATGGAGATCGGACAAGACTTCTTGTTGTCCTAAAAAAGGCTCTGATACTGTGTTAAATTTGTGAACCATTGATCTACAGGAAAATATGAAAGGTGTAGGAATGGAATTATGCAGTGGAATAATCAAAGAGAATGTTCACTGAATAGGAAATTCATGCCACAAATTTCAAATAAATCAGACAAGAATTTCTCAGATAATCACAACATTAATATTAATTCATTAATTAATAATGAAATGATTATACAATCAATAGAATTTGAATGCTAAATATAGCATTTGAATCTATCAGTTATAACTGACTGAATAACTAACTCAATGTGTCTAAATCACTTCTAGAACTCACTAGTTTAACTCTGGATGTCTAAATCAGTATGCAATAAGTTAACTGACGAGGTATGTGGGAAAAATGCACCACTCTCCCTTCATGCATGCAAAATTGGCACTAGGCTAACTGAAATTGATATAACTGATTGTAACTGGAGGTTAACTCAACATAATTGCTTGCCAACCGTAACCAACTGATGGGGGATGCTGGTGGCACTCAGAGTGGGATCCTATAATGTAGGGATTAGTCTTAGAGGCACATAAACGCATGCATGCACATGCAATAAGTGACATATAACCTCTATATGTGTCCCCCACATTCTAGTATAGTAATAATAACCTCCTAAGTTAGGAAAAATTACCAAATAGACTATATTGGACAAAGGAGGATTAATTAATCCTAAAATTGATGACATCTTCCAATCGAGCAGAAAGAAAGATAAGAAACGATAAAGAGGAAATCAGAAATAAAGAAAATAACAGGAAAAGAAAAAGAATAACTTCTTATAATACAAGAAGTACATGGGAATTTCCCAAGCATTTTTACAGTAGGTGTAATATATATTTTAAATAGATTCCATTTTGAGTCTCCTTTAGCACATTTCCTTCATAACCTTCTAAATCATAAGTCCCTTTGCTAAGGGAACGTCTCACAATGAAAGGACCATGCTGCATAGGGTTGAACTTGTCATCCCCCAATTCATCATTATCTTGATCATAAACAAGTAACAAGTATCCTTCTAATAAAATATAGTGACAGACATATTTTTCATATTCAAGCTTGACAAGCTTCTTATGTGCCTCATTCATAGTGACCCCATTTATGTGGTGCTCATCAATTCGTTCCTAATATATAATACATTCTTATGCAGGAGTTGTGTTAGGTTCAGGAAATAAATCCCTAGTGGATTTTGGGTGTAACCACCACAAAGCAAATGCCTTAAAAGGAACCCTCAACAATCAATAAGAAAAAAAAGTTTACGATAATTTGCAAGTATATTTCATTCCAATTAAAGAAAGAAAGTTTGAAGAATGACCAACCTAGATTCCAACATCCTATGTATATTTTCCACATTGGATTTCCTTCGATCTTCTCTATAACTCTTTAAGATTCAATCTGAAATAAATAAATATAAAAGAAGCAAATGGTCATTGTTACAAAAAATAAGTTATAAACTAATTGTTGATTTAAAAATCCAGATTGCAAGAACATAAATGTAACACCCTAGTTTTGACCCCGTTTGCATTTAAATAATATGATGTAAATAACCATGGTGTGGATCCACTGTGGAGCTCAAGGAAAAAGCCCCACCATCGATTTAGTGTTTATGTTTCGGCAATTAAGATTTAGGTTGATGGTGTTTTTATGCTAGCTGAACGTTATCAGTTTGTACATCATGTTAATTTGCAATTTTTAATTAAAATCCTACAGCCAGCTATGTCAATGCAACAAAATGAGATGGGGACATGAGTTTTCCTAAGGATAAGGGTTGGGGGGGATTGGGAAGAGTGGGAATAAATTCGAAATTGGAAGAGCACCATTTATGGAAAAACATTTTTTAAATTTTCTTGGGCAAGAAGACACCCAAAGAAACGGCTGCCTTTCCCTCATGCAATCGCGTGTCACCTTCCCCTCACAATTTGGACTGTGTTGAACATTTTGGCATGAGGATTCTGGAATTCACGCAGCAAGCAAAATCGCTTTGAGTCTTGAGCCTTCAGGAATTTTCCTGTTCTGTGAATTGTTTTCCTTTTCACGATTTTTCCTGTCTATTAGTCGTCTCCTGAATGCGAATGTCCAGAATCAGATTTGTGTTTTCGAATTGAATGGCCAGAAAATGATTTCATTTTGGTAATTGCAATAGTCAGTCTGGCTCAGGCAATGCTTAGAAATTCATAATTGTTGTGTGTGTGTATTCCTTGGCTTATGTTACATTTTGTTAATCCTAGAACTGATATCATTGTGTGTACATCCTCGTTTGACATCTGAACTGATTTGGGGAATGGAAATGGAGTCTAGACTTACTTGATAAACCTAGTGTGTGAAGGAACCTCACAGACCAATCTAGAGGGCGGGTTTTCTTCTTTGCATACCCTGAATAGCACTGGAAGGGAAGCCATGGCCCGAGGGACTATGGAGTGGAGAAGGGGATGCTTCCTTATGTTGGGTGTGAAAATGTTTAGAAGTCAGGCTAGATCCGATGTAGGTGTCCATAGCTCTGGGATTGAGCTCACTAGCTTAGCAGTTAGTATTTCCACCTCCTTGGCATCCCAATAAACCCAACTAGAAGGATGGCTTGGCTGGTATCTTGATAATCCCATCTGTTTGCTTGGCTTTGTCTCATGTCAATCTTGGCTAAGTGTAAACCATTTTTTGTGTAAGCCTGATAAACCCAACTGGAAGGATGGCTTGGATGGTAGCCTGATAAACCCATATGTTGGCTTGGCTATGACTTGTATAAAATTTGGCTATGTGTAAATCACTGCTTGTGTAAGCCTGATAAACCCAACTATGTTGGCTTGACTGAGTTTTATTGTATCCTTGGCTATGGGGAAGTCTGCTAGTGTTCCTTATTCCTTGGGGAAATCATGCTCGGCTTGGGGTTGATAGTGTTGTTGAGAGATTGATGAGCACACTTTCCTATGGCTCGGTGGAACGTTGCAGCGACATAGCTGGTTGCGGGACAAGCTTCTAATAAAGATAAGTATTTCTTGTGTTTCAATCCCTACAATTGTACTTGTTTATAAATGATTATGAATATGATGAATGCTTGAATGGAATATATTTGATGCAGATGTATATTTCATGAATGATGTATATGTGTATGTAATTTTATTTCAATGAATTTTCTAAGTTTTTATGGAGCTAGATCAGTCAGATTTGTGATGGCCTGAATGCTCAAAATCAGTTTTAGACTTAGAAATTTTTATGAATAGATCGAATTTCTGCAGATTTTTCCTTCCACAACCTACCAGATGCGGGATGCGGGATACGGAAATGCGCTTTGCAGAAGTTTGGACTCCACATTTTCCCTTCCGCAATTCCCTTTTCGCAACTTGTGGGATGTAGGATACGAAAATGTCGTTTGGTGAAATTTGCTTTCCGCAATTTGCGGGATGCAGGATGTGGAAATGTCGTTTGGAAAAATCTAATTTCCGCAATTTGCGGGATGCAAGATGCGGAAATGACTTATGGTAAATTTTGATTTCCGTAACTTTGATCTCCGCAACGGCCATTCCGGATGCAGGATGCGGGATACAGCATGCGGGGTGCGAGAGTGAAATTTTATATGTTTCTAATTCCGCCAGTGAAGCTCTCTGCACCGTTGATTTTTTGTGAGATGATTCTCCACCGTTCGATCTCTCTACGATTGGGGAAGATAAAGAGTTATACACGACCTGATCAGGATGTTAGCAAGGAAATTATTACTTGTGTAGATATTTGAGAAAAATAATAATCAGGAATCATCATACGAATGTTGAATCAGAGATAGGTAACTCAAGTAGAAGAGTTGGGTCATGTTCTCTCCAACGGGGCGGGAGGGGACGTGATAGTGTGGTATCAAAGTTGTTGGTGGTAGCGTTGGGCCTGGATGGGCCGGAAAGAAAAGCGGTTACAGTATTGGGCCTCAGTGGGCCAAGTTGAACAGTTACAGAGCTATTGGTTAATAGTTCCAACATATTGTTGGCTGCATAAGAGAGAAAAACTGCAATGGGCAGTGGGTAAGTGATTTTGGTTTTGATTATATCTAACAGTTTTGTTATCTAACACATTTTTGCAGAATTACAGTCACCTTTAGAGAGGCCAGTGTGATTCTGAATAGTTGGTTCGGCCATGAGGACAGATGATATGAATGATTATGCATGGGACCCCAATGTGGACGAGGAAGATGCTATGGTGGGGAATGTCAGAATTGGAAATGTTGAGACAAACTCTAATGGGAGAAGGTTTCAAGATACTCCCCCGGACTTTGCAACCACCATGATAAGCCTCAGGGTGGAGATATAGAGCTACAGAGCAAACAACGAAAGATTGATTAAGGCTTATGAGGAGAAGAATCAACTGAACGCAGCCATATTACACAGTTTGACAGACATTCAGAGAAATATGAACTCTGGGGACCGGGCAGTAAAGCCAGAAGGAAGTAAGAACACTGCTAGAGGAATAAAGTGATCTCCTGGTGGGTCGTCTAACTGTGAAAAATACACTGATGGTTCAATTTTTTCTTCTCATGAGAATAAAAGGAAGAGATCTCCTAGTGGGTCGTCTAACTCTGAAAGATCCACTGAAGATTCAGGCTCTTCATATCATAGGAGTAGTAGGTAGAGGTGTTACCCGAATCGCTCATGAGATGAATTTAGGAAGGCAAAGTTGCCTACCTTCAATGGTGAGGTAAAGACTAGTCAAGAAGATGAAGCTTGGCTTCTAGGAATAAGAAAATATTTCCAAGTCCAAGATTATTCTCGAAAATATGAAATCTCGAGTAGCCATTTTCAATCTGACAGGAAGAGCATCTATTTGGTGGGAACACTTCAGGAAAGTAAAGAAGATAAATGAAAGGAATATTGCCTGGAAACAGTTCTAGAAATATTTTAAACAGAAGTACCTCTCTAACTGGTACTGTGGTGATAAAATCAAAGAATTCCATGAGCTGAGATTGGGATAGAAAACTATGGAGGAATATGCAAACAAGTTCTTGGAATTGCTGAGGTATGTCAGGTATATTAAAGTTGAAAAGGTAAAAATACAGTGCTTTCTAAGTGGACTGCCTCGGTCCTACAAAGAACAAATTGAGTTCTATGAACCCAGAACTTTGGAAGAGGCAATAAGAAAATCTAAGTACTGCTATGAGCAAAGCAATAGAAAACCTGCCTACCAGAAGGCATGGAAGAACAAGATGAATGAGAAGTCTGCTCAAAGAAAGAGAGGTTTCAAACCTCCTAACTTCCAAAATCAGCAGAAGCAACCAACCAGAATAGTGGGAGAAAAGCCAAGAGAACCGCAGCAGAACAAAGAGCCTCTCCAAAGTTGGAAATGTGGAGGACCCCATCTACGTAGGTTCTGTTCACTTGAGAATGAGAACGCAAGGCCAGCATATAGTGTCCAAGAAGTAGAAACAATGGGGCAAGTAGCAAGAGTCATTCCTAGGATTTATGCAGCATTAGAGGACCGCCAGGAAGATCACCAATCAATTGTGGTTGAAGTTGCAGGTAATATTGTTGAGCAATCTGTTTCTATTTTGATTGACCCTAGTGCTACTCATAGTTATATTGCTCCTAGAGTAGTGGAGGTTTGTGCTCTTAGGAAAGCAAAGCATAGTAAGTCATGATTAGTTCATCTAGCCACTGGAACTAAGAGAAACATTAATGAAGTGGTGGAGAAATGTCCATTGGTGATAAATGGACTGAGCACTTTTGTAGATATGAATATTCTACCACTTGGTTCCTATGATGTTCTCATTGGAATGGACTGGTTAGAAGCTCACAGAGTGAAGCTTTACTATTATAACAAGACTTTTGAATGCATGGATGAAGGGAACCCAGTAGTTGTAAGAGGCACTCCAAAGGTAATATCTGTAAGGAAGATTTCAGCAATGCAATTAAAGAAGTTTTGTAGGAAAGGTTGTCAGTTATATGCAGCCCATATTGTGGAGGCAACAAAGAATGAAACTCTCAAGTTGGAAGACTATCATGTGTTGCAAGAATTCAGGGATGTTTTTCCTGATGAGATTCTAGGGCTTCCTCCAAAGAGAGACAATAATTTCATGATTGATCTTGTGCCAAGAGCAACACTAGTGTCCAAAGCACCTTACAGAATGAGTACACCAGAAATGTTAGAGCTGAAGATGCAGCTGCAAGAATTGTTGGAGAAAAATTATATCGGGCCGAGTGTGTCTCCTTGAAGAGCACCAGTTATGTTCGTGAAGAAGAAAGATGGTACACTTAGACTGTGTATTGATTACAAGCAGCTGAACAAAGTCACGGTGAAGAACAAATATCCCTTTCTAAGAATTGATTACCTCTTTGATCAAAGGAAAGGAGAAAAGTTATTTTTCAAGATTGAATTGAGCTCTGGTTACCATTAGGTGAGAATCAAGCATGAAGACATTCATAAGATAGCCTTCAGAACAAGGTATGGACATTATAAGTTTGTAGTGGTACTATTTGGACTCACAAATGCACCAGCAACATTTATGTGCCTTATGAATAGTGTCTTCAACAGGTGTTTAGACAAGTTTGTTATTGTTTTCCTTGATGACATTCTTGTTTATTCTAAGAATGAAGAAGAGCATGAAGAACATTTGAGACTAACATTGTAGTTTCTTAGAGAACATTAGCTGTATGCAAATCTGAGTAAGTGTGACTTCTATAAAGATAGAATTCAGTACTTGGGTCACATTATTTCTGAAGAGGGCATATCTGTGGACCATGACAAGATTGAAGCTACAAGAATTGGCATACTCCAAAGAATGTGATAGAGGTAAGATCTTTTATGGGGATTGCAAGATACTACAGGATATTTATTGAAGGATTCTCCAATGTTGCACATGCTATCACTTATTTGCAAAGGAAGGGGATAAAGTTACAATGGACCTCGAAGTGTGAACAAAGTTTCCAGTGGTTAAAGTATCTTCTCACCAGTGCACCGGTCTTAAAAGTTGCAGACCCAGATAAATATTTTGTGGTATGTACGGATGCATGCAGAAAAGGACTTGGAGGAGTTCTTATGCAAGACAACCACGTGATATGCTATGAATACAAAAAGCTGAAGGAGCATGAGAGGAATTATGCCACTCATGATCTAGAAATTGCAGCCATATTACATGCTCTCAAGATGTGGAGGCATTACTTGATGGGAAGAAAAATTGAGTTAAGGACAGACCACTGTGGTCTGAATATTTGTTTGATCAACCTACTCTAAATGCTATGCAAGCTAGATGGATGGAATTTTTATGTGAGTTTGAAAAGATAATAAGGTAGTTGATGCACTAAGCAGGAAAGTGTAGGAAATGCATGTGGCATCTCTTAGTAATTGCCAATCATATTTGAGACAACAGATTATTAATCATAATGCTGAAGATGAAATGTATGCGCAGGTAAGGACAAATTACAGCATCAGAGCCTTGAAAAGAAGTATGAAGGTTATAAGTTAGAAGAGGATGGACTTCTTACTTATAAGAGTAGAATGTATATTCCAAATGTGGCAGATTTGAGGAGGGTTTTTATGGATGAAATCCATCAAACTCTATATTTTGGTCACCAAGGATATCAGAAGACAATTGCTACCGCAAGGAAGCACTACTTTTGGCTGGGCATGAAGAAGGACATGGCTGAATATATTTCAAGGTGCATGTCGTGTCAGTAGGTAAAGGTGGAGCATCAACACCCAACATGTTTGTTGTAGCCTTTTCCGGTTCCATAATGGAAATGGGAAGTAATTTCCATGGACTTTATTACAGGATTGCCGATGACTTGGAGACAACATGATTCCATCATGGTTGTGGTGGACAAGTTGATGAAGGTAACTCATTTTATACCGGTTAAGTCCACGGACAAGACGGATGAAATTGCTAAGTTTTTCATGAAGGAGATTTTTAAATTGCATGGATTGCCTAAGACAATATTCTTTGACAGAGATGTCAAGTTCACCTCTAATTTTTGGAAAGGATTGTTTGCATACTTGGGGACAAAAATGAATTTTTTCACTGCCTACCATCCTCATACTGATGATCAGACTGAGAGAGTTAACCAAGTGCTTGAAGACATGCTTCGCATGTATGTGATGGACAAACCATCCAAGTGGAAACACTATTTACACGTGGTAGAGTTTGCTTATAACAATGGACAACAAGAATCCTTGGGGATGATTCCATATGAAGCTTTGTATGGTAGGAGGTGCAGAACACCAGTAACTTGGGATAACCCAGCGAACAGATTTGTGATCGGTCCAGAATTGCTCAAGGAGATGGAGCAGGAAGTTGTAAAAATCAGACATAATCTAAAGGCAGCCAAAGATAGGCAGAAAAGCATAGGGTGAACAGAGAGTTCAGTATTGGGTATCATTTTTACCTCAGGGTAAAGGTAAAGAAACGCTCCTTGAAGCTTGGGAGTTGTGCCAAGCTGTCTGCTAGATACTATGGGTCGTTTGAAGTGCTTGAAAGAATAGGAGCAGTTGCATATAGACTTGCATTGCCTGCTAGCAATAGGGCTCATAATGTTTTTCATGTTTCTTTTATTAAGAAATATGTACATGATCCTAACCATGTAATAAATTGGGATGTGATGCAGGTGGAACCAGAGGGAGAGTTCTAAATTGAACCTATGCGCATCCTCACCAGGAAGGTCACAATGCTTTGGAACCGAGCAATAGGACAGGTAAAGGTGCAATGGGAGCACTACGGTCCTGAAGAAGCTACGTGGGAGATGGAGGATGCCATGCGACTGGCACATTTGTTTTTGTTCAATTCTGCGGATTGCTGAGGGCAGTACCGACAAAGCATTTTGTTCCATGTTGTAAAGCACTGAGGACAGTTCCGTTGAAGGGGGAGGGGAATGTAACACCCCGATTTTGAACTTGTTTGCATTTAAATAATATTATGTAAATAATCATGGTGTGGAGCTCAAGGAAAAATCCCCACCATCGATTTAGTGTTTATGTTTCAGTGATTAAGATTTAGGCCGATGGTGTTTTTATGCTAGTTGAACGTTATAAGTTTGGACATCATGTTAATTTTCAATTTTTAATTAAAATCCTATAGCCAGCTATGTCAGTGCAACAAAATGAGATGGGGACATGAATTTTCCTAAGGATAAGTGGGGGGATGGGAAGAGTGGGAAGAAAATCGAAATTGGAAGAGCACCATTTCTGGAAAAACATTTTTGAAATTTTCTTGGGCAAGAAGACACCCAAAGAAATGGCTGCCTTTCCCTCATGCAGTTGTGTTTCACCTTCCCCTCATGATTTGTACTGTGTTGAACATTTTGGTAAGAGGATTCTGGCATTCACGTAGCAAGCAAAACCGATCTGAGTTTTGATCCTTCAGGAATTTTCCTGTTCTATGAATTGTTTTCCTTTTCACGATTTTTCCTGTCTGTTAATTGTCTCCCGAATTGAATGACCAGCAAACGATTTTGTTTTGGTAATTGCAGTATTTGGTCTCACTCAGTCAATGCTCAAAAATTTGTAATTGTTGTGTGTGTGTATTCCTTGTCTTCTATTACGTTTTGTTAATCCCAGAACTGATATCACTGTGTGTACATCCTCGTTTGACATCTGAAATCATTTGGGGAATGGAAATGGAGTCTGGACTTGCTTGATAAACCTAGTGTATGAAGGAACCTCACATACCAATCTAGAGGGCTGGTTTTCTTCTTTGCATACCCTGAATAGCACTGGAAGGGAAGGCATGGCCTGAGGAACTGTGGAGCGGAGAAGGGCATGCTTCCTTATGTTGGGTATGCAAATGTTTAGAAGTCATACTAGATCCAGTGTAGGTGTCCATAGCTTTGGGATTGAGCTCACTAGCTTAGGAGTCAATCTTTCCACCTCCTTGGCAGCCAAATAAACCCAACTGGAAGGATGGTTTGGTTGGTATCCTGATAAACCCATATGTTAGCTTGGTTGTGCCTCATGTGAATCTTGGATAAGTGTAAACCACTGTCTATGTAAGCCTGATAAACCCAACTGGAAGGATGGCTTGGCTGGTAGCCTGATAAACCCATCTGTTGGCTTGGTTGTGACTTGTATAAACTTTGGCTATTTGTAAATCACTGCCTGTGTAAGCCTGATAAACCCAACTTTGTTGGCTTGAATGAGTTTTAGTGCATCCTTGGCTATGGAGAAGTCTGCTTTTGTTCCTTATTCCTTGGGGAAATCATGCCCAACTCAGGGGTGGCAGTGTTGCTAAGAGATTGATGAGCACACTGGCCTATGGCTGGGTGAAACATTGTAGCGACATAGCTGGTTGCGGGACAAGCTTCTGATAAAGATAAGTATTTATTGTGTTTTAATCCCTGCAACTGTACTTATTTATAAATGAATATGAATATGATGAATGCTTGAATGGAATGTATTTGATGCAGATGTATATTTCATGAATGATGTATATGTGTATGTAGTTTTATTTCAATGAATTTTCTAAGTTGTTATGGATCTAGATCGACCGTATTCATGATGGCTTGAATGCTCAAAATAAGTTTCAGTCTAAGAAATTTTTATGAGCAGATCAAATTTTTACAGATTTTTCCTTCCGTAACCTGTGGGATGCGGGATGCGTAAATGCGTTTTGCAGAAGTTTGGACTCCACATTTTCCCTTCCACAATTCCCTTTCCACAACTTGCGGGATGCGAGATGCGGGACGCAAAAGCGTCATCTGGCAAAATCTGCTTTCCACAATTTCCCTTCTGCAACTTGTGGGATGCGGGATGCGGAAATGTTGTTTGGTGAAATATGCTTTCCGCAATTTGCGAGATGCGGAAATGACTTATGGTAATTTTGATTTCCGCAACTTTGATCTTCGCAATAGTCGTTCCGCATGCGGTATGCGGAATACGACATGAGGGATGCAGGGTGCGATGGTGAAATTTTATATGTTTCTGATTCCACAAGTGAAGCTCTCCGCACCATTGATTTTATGCCAGATGATTCTCTACCATTCGATCTCTTTGCAATTGGGGAATATAAAGAGTTATACACAGTCTGATCAGAATATTAGCAAGGGAAATTCTTGCTTGTGTAGATATTTAAGAAACAAAAGAATTGTGAATCATCATATGAATGCAGAATCAGAGATAGGTAACTCAGGTAGAATATTTGGGTTGTGTTCTCTCCTCCAGGATGAGAGGGGACGTGACAATAAAGATTAAAAATAAGATCTTGAATTGGACGAGAAAGAGTGTTCTTTTATATTAATAAGCAACAAGTTACAATTGCAATTCTTTCACCTGATTTCTATTGTCAGTATCATTCTAAAACTAGAAATATAGGATCCTCTAGCCCAAGTCCTTCACGTACTCATTCCAAATACACTCTGAAATATATACCCAAAATAATATCTGCAATGGTGACTGAAAAATCAAGTTTCAGATAAGGGAATATATTTTTTGCAAATTGGGGAAACAACGTTTCAAATCTAGTTAAATTTCAACAACATCAAGGTGCTCTCTCTTAGATTGAACTCTCCTTTTTCCCTCTTCTATGCCTCTTCTATATTGATGGGGAGGCAGTTAGTTATTTTAAGAGATGGTTATTTATGGGAATGGGAAGTTGAGGAAAGAAAGAAACCATCATTTTCCTGTAAAATAAATTTATTTTTTATTTTTTACCCTCGTACATGTATATACATGGTCTAGACACTATTAGGTCGCGTGGACATGGGATAACTATACATAGGTCACGTACCTCTTGGAAAACCTATTTTTTGAGAGGTATTTCAAAGGATAGGTATTGTTTACAATTATAAAGGATTAATGGAGTTTGAAAAAAGAGGAACGAGGGTAAGATCATTCATCATAACGTCTATGGTAACAATGTGGAAAAAGACAATATAACATATTCCTCCTAATGTGTGAGGTGAGAGGAGTAGAAGATGGCGAAAATAAATTATATTCATTTCAGAGGTGAGTGGATAAGTGACTCGGATGGAATTTTCTCGAAAACCAACCATAGGCGGTACCTGTAAAGAACCAAGTCAGAACCACTCTTCCTAAGGCAAGAATACCCATGCTCAGGAAATGCAAAATTATAGTCATGGAATCAAGTACAATATAGATCACTAAGTTAAATATAAGAAGTGACCATGTCCACAAAAAGATACAAAGTGGATCCATGTCATATTATAGATCATAACCACAAATAAACAAAGTGGATCTATGTCTAGAATAAGGTCACAAAGATGGAAATACAAAGTGGATTTGTGTCTTAAAATCAAATGAAGATCTATGGAAATAAGAATAGGTCCGAGTAATCTACATAAGAACCAAATCCAAAATATAAGTTGCAACCCAATGCAACCTGAGTAATAGAATAATGATGTGATGCTATATATAATCTTGAGGTCTTAAAACCAATAGACATTGGTACAAGTATAAACTATGTGAATCAATGTCCTGAAGTCGAACATAGTAAGACATCGTGTAATTACTGGTCATTGATGTAAACCATTAACACACACGATCCAACGGATCGATAATGATAATGAGCGGAAAGGTACCTAGTACAATCTAACAAGTGTGAATATATGAACACCTATAGACTCTAACAATTAGAGGACATTGATGTATTCCCATAGTTGCTAGCAAGGGAAATTGATACTGATCACTGCAAGATCCAAGGTAATAAAATGACTCTATATCACGATCCCAGAATAGATGTTTTGGATTCGATGGGATGTGAACTATTGGAAGGAGAGACTTAGGGAATCCCCCATCATCCAACATGATGTAGTAGCAGGAAACCAAAGATTTGTTGGAACAAGCTGATTGATTCTAGAAAGTAATTGAAACAAGATGGTTAGTACACCAAGTCAAGAGTTCTGTGGAATGGTTATCTCAGGTAAATAGTTCCCTTGAACATAAGAATGACACAATAAGTGACTATTGCAACAATGACTCAATAAGTGACACAATATAAGTCAGTGATGTATCATACATCAACAGAATGATATAGGATGACTGAAATACTAACACGTTGATGGAGATAATACATAAAAATTTCATCTTCCTAAAGCCATATTATAATCCAAAATCCAGAGACAATGACTCAAAATAATATGCTTTGTTCAAGGGCAACACAACTTGCTACCAGACATAAGTAAGAACATGAATCTTTCACATCGGTCCTTTTGGAATATTTGATTTTTTCATCTTTTTCATATTATTAAAGCCTAAAAAGTGAATAAAAAAATGTTATAGTACAATTGAAGAAACGAGTGTCAGGGAAAGAAAACTAGTCCCAAGTGCATGGAACAAATTGTTAGTATTATTCAATAATCTTCCCTTGTACACCTTAGTCATTTTTTGAGTTTCCTAGTTTAGGATGATGTTATCACTTTCCTAGTGTTATTCAGATGTTATCTAGGGACCACTGGCCATTTGATGCACCCTCATGCATGATTTTAGGATCTCTGGAGACCAATCCCCATATGTTAGAATGCCACTCAGTGTTATAGGATGCTCACCTTCAGTTCACCCTCACTTAAGTGGATTCAATCTCCTATGGCCACTTTTAGTTAGCGAAGTATCCTAATGCGCCACTTTTGCATGAGATTTGCATGATTTAATGATAAAGGTTCCCATGCTCACCTACTATTGTTCAGGGAAAAGTATACCTTATGACCTCAGGGTCTGGGGTCACCAACATACCAAAATTAAACTTGCAGACATTCAACTATCTAGAAATTTGACAGAGAAATAGGGAAGAAAGTTAGTGTACTTTGTTTATGAAGGTTGGTCCTAGATTTATCCTTCAATCCAAATGCTCCATGAAGCTTCTAGGGATATTCATACCTACCAAAGAGATAGACACCTTCCTGAAATATATTAGATGTTATATAAGAGATTAATGAAATACTATGATTGCAATAAGATAACAAGATAATTCAGGAATCATAATGATATAAGAATACTAGTGCACCAATTGGAAGTCTCTCTCTTTATTGATAAACAGTGATGAAATATTACAACTAGTATCTGATACAAGTCCTCCTCTACTAGCGAAGGAACTAAGTTATGTTGCTCCAAAATATCCAAGGGTATTCCACTAGCATAACTTTGCTTTCTTAAGATATCCTTTGGCCTCAACCTTTACCCTCTATTTATACTTGATGAATGAAAGGAGTTACGAAGGTTGACATGGTTGAGGAATTTGGGAACGTTATGATTACGAGCCCAACTATCCTTAACTAAAACAATTTTATTTTTAAATTTTTGGCTTAGGGTAATCGCGGGTACTGAAGTCACGAGTGACTCACGACTTTTATAAAAGAAACACGTGAATTCAAACTATGATCATGTAATCACAGGTTGTATATATGGCCACCCACGAATGGATCACAAATTGCGATTGAAATTGTCATGATTTCACCTTAAGACTTTTATAAAACATAGGGAATACTAGTAGGATGAAGATGCATTAAGGTGCATGAACATATATAGGGTTTTGGCTACTTCAATCCACTTTGTCCTTTTGTGTACCGACACATTGAGTGTCAATACTCGAATGGAGAAGTGCCATTTCACTAGATAATAGATGCCCCCTAATGTGTGAGGTCAGAGAGAAAAGATGGTCGAAATACATTATAGCTTTTATTCTTGGAGAACTCAATTGCCAAGGCTGCAGAGAGGTACCTGAAACAGACATATCAAATTTATGTACAAAATTATTTATGAGGATCCCATGTTCAATAAAGCGGAACACTAACTCCTTTACAATATTCGATTACATCATATGATACGAGAAACAAGGCCATGCATGTATAACAATGATGGATCAAAGCCATGATATACAACGATGAATCTTCAATATCTGGAAGTAGTGTTGCAGAACATAACACAATCTTGCACCACTTAGGTTATGAACCTAAGGTCTTCTTCCAAATGCATAGTAACTAGTACAACTCCTACCATGTGAATATATGAGCTGAAGTTAAACATGGAAGAAATTCCTCATAGTTTCAGTAAATGAGTAATGCTGACAACTAAAGAAAAGGAGTTCATCAATGTGAGTAGTGACTCATAAGGTACCATCTTCGAAACTCTAGGTCTTCATCTTCAGGACTGATGAGAAACTGTAATGTGAGGAGGAAGGAAATGAATCCTTCAACATATCATAAGAGTAACTAGGAAACTGGATGAGGGAAGGTAGAGACAAGGAATTCTCAGAAATGAAAGTGATGGGTATCATGATGACTAGATAGAGGTACAAATCCTTGAATAGTGAGCACGACACAGAGATGGCCCAAGGAAGCTTTAAACTTTCAGATAGGACAACTAGAATTATCTGTCATGTAGGAAACATGATAAGATTCCCCATGTATAAAGGACAAGTGGAGGATTAAAAACTCGAAGTAATAGCTGATCTAGAGGTGGAAAAATGAGACATGAGTATCAGGAAGTTCAAAAAGTGCTTTGTTCAAGGATGACGTGTTGCCACTGCTTATAACCCAAAGATTGAAATTATTCCTTACCTTTCTTGTTAAGTTTTAACGAGTCCAAGAAATTCAACTTGAGTCTCTCTTCATTTTTGACAAGCTTGAAGAGGAGAGAGAATAATGCTTGATATGTCACCGATTCGTGGATTTTATGATCCTGAACTTGTAGATGCTCGTTGGTGTTTTCATAGTTTTGAGAGTCTTAAAACTCTAAAGAAGACTCTAAGGGGGTTCTTTTTCATACAATTTAGTTTCTTGAGGCCGAAAAAGTATAAAATAATCCACAAAAGAACTCTCTCAGCTTCCAAAGAACTAGGGTATACATTTTTCGTACTTAGTCAGCAATGTCCGAAAAGGGGTAAACTATCACCAGACCGACGCACCTTCAAAATCAACATATAGTCTAAGTTTAACGAGTGTGAAGGAAGGCAATATCACTCGAAAAGCTCCATTTTTTAATGATAAATGGGACTTACAACAGTAAACTCGATGATTTTTTCTTTAGGGTTTAGCGAGCATGACAAAGACATAAATTACACTTAGAATATTTTTCATGTTTGGTTCCAAAGCACAAAAAAAGAGAAAACTAAGCTCATACCTAGGGTTCATTTTCCTTAAGTTTAGTCCTTCAAGTACGAAAAAGAGATAACCCTACACCCAAAAATACTCTTCTCAATTCCACATAAAAGAGAGTGTTCATTTCTCATAAATAATCTACATGGTCTGAGAAAGAGATAACCTACCACCAATGTAGATGATCGTTCAATTACCTTAACGAGTCTGAAGGAACAAGTTTACTCGGTTGTACAGATTGTTTTAAGGAGTCAGACTAGGACTTAAAGAAAACTTCATAAGTGCAAGGAGCATTATAATCGGTTATAGCTCATAAAAAGATGCAAAATGAGGCTCATTTTGTCATGAAAAACAACTAAGAAGGATCCCGCAAACCTAACACAACTGTGACATGGGTAATAGAAATACAATAAGATGTTCTAAGTAGGGTTACCCATGTAAAGGAGGCCCTATCCACGGAAGAAAAATGATGTGTGCGAGGTAAAAGTGGTTACACACCATAATCCATGGATGAAAAAGTGATCCTAGGGTTAAGCGGAGGATAAGGTGCAAGTGAAAAGTCTGCAATGAAGACCAAATCCTACCCTATATGTGATGGAAAACAACTTTTTGATCATCTAGGACCTATTGCAGCTAGTAAAAAACCATGGTATTAGTTCAGATATCAAAAACTGACTTTAAACTATAGAAAGTAGGTAAATTTTTTGAATTTTTACTATAAATATCTCAAAATCAAAAAATAAATGTACCAATTGGAATTTTAACCATATTTGGCAATTTTACCTTCAAACTTCAATTGGTCATAGCGGACAATACATTGGACCAAATCTGAATCCGTAAGTTGCAGGTTGGTGGTATCTCCCTCCTCTTTCATTTACTCCATTCCATTTTTGTTTTTGATGATCAAATAGGTGGTTTTATGCCTTCCCTAAAGGAATCGCTAGGTACTCGTGGGTATACTTCATTAGACCTGTAAGTGTGAGTTTTAACCGTGGGTTGCCTGCAGCGCAACCTGCAAGTGATTCGCACCGTTCCTAAAGTACAGTCGCGAATACTGTGCAACCTCTAGTTTTTTCAACAATGATAAATGAAAATGATTTTTGATGGATTCCAATGATGTATATGTTTTATTTGGAAGGAAAGCATGATGTTGGAATGGAGAGAACGAGAGCATGAAGACATGGATCGAGATTCCATGAGAGATGATGCCACTTTGCAGGATTTGCAAAGCTGTGGGTTGTTAAAATTCTACTGTACTTTGAACATTCATGCTCAAGTCCACCTTTTGGAGACTTTGGTGAGTTATTGGGATCATGATCTTGGGCTCTTTGACGTCCAAGGGGAGACCTTGGAGTTGATAGAAGATGGCATTTTCTTCATAAAGGGACTATCTCACATGGGAACACCTGTGAACCTAGAGGTCACCAGCCAGGGCCATGACCCACTCATTATGCAAGACTACATCAATGCCTATTGTTTACCTCATACACAAAAATCAAGGACACAAGTCCCAATTTCACAGATTACCATCTTTTCATTGAAGGTCATGGTAAGCACAATTGCTAGATCTGCGGGGTCATATGCGTTGTATTTAGCAACATGGGCTCATATGCGTGTGGAGGTAGAGTGCATGCGAGGTGCATTGTTTAACTGGTGCTCCGGGTTTCTCCCGATTATTAAGAAACAACTTTCTGACTACATGAGGGGTCAAAAAAAGAACTTTGGATACACTAGTATACTAGTTGTGTTCTTCTTGGAGAGGATTCCTACCCTCAGTCCCATGGTGACTTTACCTCCATTCCCACCTCGTGAGCCTAGAATCACGTAGTGGGGAGATATCTTCCTACGAAAGGGTGGAAATGGTGCGATCCAGAGTGGCTATGATGATGACTTCTACTCATGGTGGAGTAGACAGGTTCCTGCTCTTGAGAAGTTCCCTTATGCTAGATTAGATTTTTGTGGAGATCCAGAACTCATACTCTCTCCTGGAGCGATATAGGGAGACATCGGTATGATTTTTATGTTTTCAATTATTTGATTTTTATGATATTATGCTCATAAAATATATATACATATGTACGTGAGTTTTACCTTATTTATGTTTATATGCAGATGTTGGACCAGTCCGCCCCGACAGACATCCCAGAACTGTTATGCATCCTGTGCAAGTTGGAGGGGACAATGCTATGTATGGTGGAGGGAAATCTAGCCAGGATTACCTGGGATGTCCCTACACTCAGGATGGAGCAGATCCCCATGGCTATGCAGGAGTATGTGGTTGGGGTTCCTCCAAACTGGTTACTCCTTCTTAGAAGGGTGACTAGGGTCATACTATGTTACAGGGAGGCTGTAGAGGCATCCACAACCGAGGAGGATGAGGATAAGCCCTATAAATGGGAATATTAAATATTATGATCCTATTTTTTTTATATTGATGTACTTATGACAGGATCTTCGGATCATACTCGTTATATCTATGGACAAAGTTTTACATACACACACACACACACACACACACACACACACATATATATATATGTGTGTGTGTGTGTGTGTGTGTGTGCGCTTAAAATGTGTCTGTATACTTTATTTTACAATGTGTGTGTTAAGTGCTAATTGAGTATGTAATTTGCATATGCATTAGTAATTTTGTTTTGATTTCTTGAAATATGAATGTATGAAATGTATTCAAAATTTCTTTCAAGTAATCTCACACTTAAAAACTGATGTAGTAAGTTAGGGTTTCACACCTAATAATTACCTTTGAGCTTGGAAACCATGAGCTATGAGTTAATTTTGACCTCCAGATGGGTAATGACACACAATTTAGCATCCCATAACAACTCAATGACTGCACTGTATCCAGCCACATTATTAGATGCGTGACCTAAGCAGGCACCACCAAAGGCAACCAGTTTTCCTGAGGGTGTATGTTGGAGACATTTACCACCATACACACTCTTTTTGGTCAAATTGGCCTAGTTAAACCACTATCCTAAGTATTATTGACATTAATTGACATCAGTAGAGTATTAAATGTCATCATCTAGTCTCACCCATGCCTACCTTCAGTCAAGGAGGCTAACTTAGCCTTCTCCTACATTCAGGGAGGCTAACTGGAGAACTCCGGGGGTGATCTGAGTGATATTAATGCACCTAATTGCTAACTGGTGGTTACAATCAGTTAAACAAGTCAGTTAAGGTGCCTCCTCTCATTAAATATATTATTTAATGATTATTTAATGAACTGGAGTCAACAGGGGTGCCTCCATCAACTTCTGATGTGCAGTTCAACTTCAGTTAACCTCATAGGGGTTCATTGGAGTCAGTGTAGCGCTACCTCTTGATGGTTGGTGAGCTGTGACATGTGGCTGATCTCTTTCAGTTGAGACTCAGTTATTTATTGCACTCCGACTTCAGTTAGGGTTAGTTGAGTCAATTAGGGTTTTGATCAGTGGTTAACTGAGTGTGGACCATGGCTTACAGTCAGTTAAGCTAGACTCACTCATTCAATTCGAATGACCTCCTAAGGAATTTGAATTATCTCTCCATTCATGCTTGTAGCATGACATTGTAATTGTAATCATTTATTCTTTATGTGAATACAGAGCGGCTACTATTTTCTGTAGACCGATTACACCATTTCATGAGTTATTTGTTGATTAATCTTTGATGAGATTGATTCTTTGTTCCTAGATCAATATACAAGATCAATAATGTATAGATAACCCAGATAGTTGAAGCCAGATTACAAGTGTGGCGACTAGTGCCATCAAAAAAACCTACGAACAACTCAAATGAAATCTGAAACAATCAACAAACTATATAAGAAACACTAACCAATTAATGGCCTAGTGTACATGAACATACAATAATAATAGAAAAAATATCATTCCTAAGCATAATATTTTTTCAAGTAAATCCCATTTCTAGGCTTAGACAACTTGTTTCCATCGTAATTGGCTAATTCATAAGCTCCCTTTTTCAAAACCTTTGACTTGAAATAGGGGACTAACCACATAGTCTTAAAATTGCCTTCCCTAGGGGTTCCTTGTCTTGATCCCAGAGAAAAACAAGTTCTCCCTCATAGAAAAATCTTGGTTTAACGACTTTATCATATTGGTTCTTGACCCGGTTCTTATGAGCCTCGTTTGCAGTCAATGCATCTCTGCATTGTTCATATATATTTTCTAAGTGAAGTAAACATTCTTCCAAATTCATAGTGTCGGGAAGAACATGAATAAAAATATTTAGGGATGGAGTCTCACACTCAACCAGTGTGACTTCTTCCACCCCATGAATGAGCTAGAAAGGAGAGAAACCAGTAGCAATATCAACATTAGTCTGGTATGCCTAAAGTGTAGGGTACAACATGATATGCCAATTTGACATACTGGCATTAGTAGTGCGCTTTAGAATGGTTTTCAAGGTCTTATTAACTGCCTCTACTTGTCCATTCTGCTACGGGTAAAAGGAAGATTAATGATCTTGTTTGAACCCTAGCATAATGGTCAACTCAATCATCCTGTTGTTCTGAAAATGAATTCCATGGTAAGTGACAATATTCTTTGGTATGCCAAACCTAGTAATGATTTGGTTGAATACGAAATAAGCTTCCATTTCGCCATCAGACTTAAAGGTAGGCATTTCCTTGACCCACTTTGTAAAGTAGTCTACAGTGACAATGATGTATTTGTTCCCCACTACAAAAACTGGGTTGCATGTCATGTAATATACCCCCACTTAGTGAATGGTCCTACTGCAATGACTGGAAACAAAGGAGAAGGATGAGACCGCATCTTTCTAGTATAGAGCTGACAAGGATGATAGTGATTTACAACTTCCACACAATATTTGAAGACAGTGGGCCAGAAATAACCGACATGTAGAATTTTATGGGTCATTTCTAACCCTGATCAATGACCCCCACATGCTCTGCTATGGGAATCATTTAGGACATGCTTTCCCTCCTCATGGGTTAGGCACCAATGTAAGATATAATATACCCCTCGTCGATACAAGGTATCATCAATGATAAGGTAATCTTTCACATTAACCTGCAACTTACGTCGATCTTCCCACGAGAAGGATGCAGGACACTTAAGAGTCTAGAGATATACTAAGATATCTCTGTATAAGGGATCAGAGGTCGAGATAAAAAATATATACTCATCTGGGAATGAGTCTTCTTCCACCACTACAGTCTCTTCCATAGGGAATTTCGAGATCAATTATGTGAATACTAAGGATTTTTTGGACTTAACAGATTGAAAATCCAAGCCAAACTCTTGGAGAATGACTATCCATTTGTTGAATTTTCCCCCAATTATACGTATGGATAAAACATACTAGAACAAATTCACATCTACAACCATTGTGGTTGTCCTTAGCAAGATATAGTGACGTAGCCTCTGAACAACATAAACTACTACCAATTCCAACTTCTCGACGTGCGAGTACCTAAGTTTAGGGCTTGCTAATGCTCAACTAAGGTAGTAGACAACGTGCTCTTGGAGCTCACCATCTTCCTGAACTAGTATTACTCCTATGGTCAACTCAAACGTGACCAGATACAATATAAAATATTTAGTGTAATATGGTGGACACAATAGTGGAGCCGATAGTAAATCCTTTTTCAATTCCTTGAAAGCGAGTTGTGCAGTTTCGTCCCACGGGAATGAGGTGTCTTGCTTCAACAAGCACATGAAACCCTTTGTAATCTTGGCATAATTTACTATAAATCATTGAAGGAAATTGGAATTCCCTTGTATATTCTACAGTTTCCTGATAGAACAAGGAGGAGGCAGATTTACAATGGCCTCGAATTTCAATGAATCCACCTGTATTCCTCTTTTTGACACAATGAACCCTAGTAACCTCCTCGGATCGACGCAGAAAACACACTTGTGGGGATTCAAGCGTATTTTATAGTGTCTACATCATTCAAAAATCATATGAATATGGTATGGATGGTCCTTCCTCTTGTGATAATGGGAAGGTAGATCATCCAAGTAAGGTTCGACATTATTCTTTATAGCACGGAAGGAAGAATTCATTTCCCGCTGGAAGGTAGCTCTGAAAATTTTCAAACCAAAGGGAATTTTACTATATGTGAAGGTTCCCCAAGGAAAAATTAAGGTCATTTTATGTTGGTCTTCTGGTTTTATTTGAATTTGGTTATATCCCGAAAAACCGTCCATAAACAAAAATACCTCACTCCCTGCACAAGCATCAATAATCTGGGAAATAAATGACGTGGGGTAGTTATCCTTGGGACATGCCTTATTTAAATCATGAAAGTCAATGTAGACGTGTATATTCCCTTTTTTTATCAACTGGAACAAGATTGGATACCCATTACATCAGAGCAATCGGGTAAATAAACCCAACTTTCAGTATTTTCTCCACTTCAGCCTTGACGGCTGCCGCTTTTCGTGCATTTACTAGTCTAAGATTTTTTTCAAACATGTTTCACATCAGGGTAAGTACGGATCTCATGTTCAAATATAGATGGATCAATGCCTGGAATCTCCTCATATGAACAAGAAAAGACGTCGCAAAATTACTTAAACAAGGAAGTGTAAATGGCAATCTCCTCTGGAGAGTAGTTTGCACCAATATGAACATTTTCCACGACGTTATTATTTGCAGAAATGTTGATCGAAATGGTAGTAGAGATATTTTCCATATTCCCCTCGACAAATACTCCCTCCTTAGGTAAAGGATTAATTGGTAGATCAACACCTTCTGACAGTCTCACATAGAACTCATGATTCTCAATCTTGCTTAACTCTGGAAGGACAAAGGAATTATGGTGAAGGTATTCACAAATTCTTTCTCTTCGAATAATGGCTTCCAGAATGGCTTCATCTGAAGGAAAAACTATATCCGAGCAATCATAGGAATATGTAGAGTTCTCTTCCCAGGCAGGAAGATAGACTTCATCTGACTCCTCTGAGACTGAAGAAGGAATCGCGATGGAACCAACAGTGGCATTAAATACAACTTGATAAGCTACTTCCACTGCTGATAAGGGAACTTGAGGCTCTTAACATGAAGGGAGGACCCAGGGTTCAGTTCTATTTGCAATCATTGCGATAGAATTCCCTATACTCGTTGAACCTAATTAGTTAATAGGGGCTGGTATATCGAATGTCCCCGTCAAATATGTATACATTCCAATCCCCAAGCTCTCGTTCGCTGGTTTCGACTGATCTATCAAAGGTACCATGGACTCATTAGTTTCCAAACGACCTTTCCAAGTGAAACTGAGATGGTCAACTGTAACCATCTTCCCTTCGTGTGGAAACACCACTACTCAAAAAATGGACGAGGGAATATCACACATGGCATAAGTCCAAATTCTCCCCAACAACATATTATATTCCAAAGGAGCATCGATCTCTTAAAATTCAATAGACATTGCTTTCCCTGCTAACCTTATTACGAAATCTCATAGGATACCATGCAAATGAAAAGACCTTCCGTCGAAAGCAGTAAGTAAATTGTTTGATGGGACCAGCTCTAGGTATCCCAAAGCTTTCCAACAAGACATCGACATGACGCACGTGGAAGTAGCCTCATCAACCATCGTTTGTCCAATGGTTTTCCCTCCATGGAAAACATCGATTAACAAGGCCACATGGTATGGAAGGCGTATTTTAACATTAGAAAGATTAAATTTCGCAAGTAGGCTCGCTGAATCCATACTACCTATGGCTGCTAAGAGTGCATCCCTTTGAGAGGGAAACTCTATAACACCTCCAATACCGACATCGCACAAGGGGTTGGAGCTAAGTCCTCAACTATAGAATAGTTAGAAGTAGCCCTAGAATTAGGGTTGTGAAATGTTTTCTTGAAGACACCTTTCAGTATCTTGGGCATTGGTTTAGTTGGTTTCTTAATGGTGAGAGGGGCTGAAGTTTCAGCATAATACTTACCTTTATCTCGAGCCTCCAATTCGTAATTTTTATTTCTTGTTTGAAGGAAAGTACTTGATCGGACCATATTGATATAATTGTGATCAGCAGGATCACTATATGTGCCCCCGACATCTTTCGAAGTAGAAACTACATTTTTTCCTTAGGGAAAGGGATCCTTCTTGACAACCGATTGTTGATTCTTAAGCAACTTCTGTGATTTTTCCATTAAGGGGAATTGATAAGTGATATGGTCTCCTTGCCACAAATTACAAGGAAACTTAACCTTCTTCTTGTATTTATTTCCCCCCTCGGCATTGTTTGTGGGATTTTTCTTTTTTTGGTTACCCTCACCCTTCTTCCCCTTCTTATTTTTCCCATAGGGTTGTTGATTTCCCTTTTCGGAAGATTATGTAGAATAAAAATTAGTAGTTTGTCATGAGGGAGTGGCATCCTTATCTTCCTCTGCTGCAGATTGTTTCACGTACAACCCATGCAGTTGCTTGGATAGTGATTCTACAGTGGAAGTACTAACTGAACCAACCACACCATCGGCATGGGGTCTAGGATTGGGTTTCTCCTGGTCATTCGTAGACCTCGATGCCTCAGGGATAATTTCATATAGAATCCCATACTAAGCATATATCATATCTAACTGCTGGGCCCTGAGGATTGCCTCTTTTTTGGTGGTAACCCTCGAAGTGGACACATCCTTAGAAATATAAGGCAGTAGATATTTCAAGAACAAATCCAACAAAAACTCAGGAGGTATCATGGCTTTAATAAGCCTCTTTCTTCTTCTCCATTCCTGAATGTGATCGTATATGTGTGTAGCCATGTTCTATCGAAAATTTGACAACAAGTTTGTATCGACATCATACCGGACAGGAAGATGAACACGGTTTCTAAATCAAGGAATCTATCACATGCAGTAGATGGAAGTTCTATCTACCTTTTAGCTGCCACATGAGTTAACATTCTCTGAAAAAGCCTCAATCAAACAGAGTCATCGTTCAGGAAGTTGGAATAGAACTAAAGGTGAAATGTATTACTGTGAGCACCTAGGTCCTCACCAACGTTTCCTTCAAACTTTGGAATGTCTGAGGGCAGTTTGATGGGTACAGGTGGCCATGCCACATTGTGACACACGGGGTCATTCATTAATTTAGAAAAATATGGAAAGTTTAACATTGCCAAGAAAGGAAGTTTAGGCCTAGTTGGGGTTTGATACTGAGGAGTCTGAGGTGTGGAAGTACTTTCCCCATGGCTCCTGAAAGAAAAGGTGGGGTTTTCCCCTGGCATCGATTGTGATGTCGCATTACTATTATGAAAAGGGTTCCACCTGAAAGCCATAGGATTGCTAACTTGTGGTGTGTGATAATGGGTTTGACCTGCTCCAGTTGAAACTAGAGTTTGAAAGGTAGGAGTAGAAATTCCTCCATTAAACAGTGAAAAGGAAGAGCTCCCAAAAGGGGAGACTGAAACTTGACTAGAAGTTTTAAAACTGTAACCTGTGAAGGCACTTGGGTTCCCAGATGACATACCCACATAAGTAGGTGATGGGCCTACATAAGGTGTAGATGGAGGAATATGTCCCCCAATCCACAGAAAACCCTATACAAACAAAGTGGATCCACTTGGGCCACTTTGAGCACTTTGCATAAACAGAGAGGAAGTAAAAGGTACATTGGGAATCCTAATGACCATCCCACTAGATTGACCTACCACATTATAATGTGTTGAGGGATTGAACACTCGAGTGCTCAGTGAAATAGGTGCAGTAGATTTACTAGGTCCTAGAGCACTTACCTAGGGAGGTGAGACTCCAACAACCAACATGACTGAGGTAGGGGTAGACATACCCTATCCTGTACTAGACATATCCAAGCTCAAAGAAAAACCAAAAACAAGCAAACTGAAAGGGAGGACTTGGACTATCACATGATCATTCAATTTAGTTAGAGGTGTGTTATAATTCCTTGTAAACTCGTCAGCCTACAAGTCTTTTATCTCTACTGATGGGGTTTCTTCTTGATTAAGTCTAAGTATCGGTTCACCTAGAAATTCGATGACACTGGTCAGTTCGAAATAACCATCTGTGTTAAGTCTCTGCCTTTGAGTTAGTGGTGGAGGCTCCACTCTAAAATATGGAGGAAGGTTTTGCAACCTTATACACCTACGAAGAGGATAGTCCTATACAGCTAAAAATTTGACTCATACACTTAAAGGACGACTAAACAAAAACAAACCAAATAACACACACTAAAAAACTCCTAAGTAACACAAACACACCAGATAAAAGATACACCTTCCAAAGGAAATCCTGGAATGATTAGGGCCTAGGTCCAACTAGTGAAGATCGAAGGATGGTTATTTTGCGTCTCATGAAGATTTCTCTGGGTGTAAGTGTTGGAATCACCCAACCGCCCTCCCAAGTTGTCAACTGAGGTTACCTTCCAAGTCAATCCTAGGATTATTGGAAATAGCCTTCCAATACCACCTGTGTAAGATCCTAGTGTCTAGAGACTAAGGCTACCAAATCTACAACGAGATTATGACGAAACATTCGCTGGCCTGATCTATGGGCATGGGAAGGGTAGATAATCCCTAAATCCTACCAATATCGGCACCTCACGGGGCCCAGGAAGTGGTATTGATAAGACCCCCATACGCACAACAATCTTGGTATACGGTCGAACAAGGAAGTGGAGGGTTATCTCCTCAACCGAGCTCTCACGTGGCCTCGTTCTTGATTGTTGTCTGAGAGGAGCTTTCTGGATTATCCCTTGTAGAACTGGATTTACCTAAAGATATGTCACTACGTCTGAAATAAAAGTGCTTTTGGACAGTCACAAATCTTCTAGTCCAAAAACCTATCCTAAGCCAGTTGATGATCGAACCTATAAAAAGAAAGATTACTAATAATTTTTTAAGTTAAACGTTATTCTTAATGGATTTATTACTCAAGGGTAGTGGAGTGGGACTGAATGATGTTTGGACTCAACAAAGTGAAAGAAAACGATGTATACATTTTCAAAATAAATGCAACTAACAAATGCACTTTTTCCTTTTTCTTTGTAAATGAAACTAATGAAACTTTTTTTAACAATTTTGAGAAACTACAAGACTTAAATATTTTTTATTTTTCTTAAAATTATGAGAAAAAAACTATTGCAAATCTATGCAAATTGAAAAATGCCTTTTGTCTTTCTATTTCAAAAATCCAAAAAATTTATGAAACTAAATGCACTTTAAGAAAGCTAAGCAATCTGATCATATATAAATACAAATGATAATAGTCAGATCCCTACAGTAACAATGTTTAGGTAATCAAGCAGAGATGAATCAAACCCTAATTTGGACAAAACTATTGACTTGCTAAGACTAATAGATCCAAAAGTTTTAAAAAATGACTCACCTAGACTACTACAGCATCAATCCAAGATATATCAGTGTCCTAAAAGGACTGATAGACACCAGTAACCTAAAAAGACAAAAACATTCAAACCAAGAAGGAAAGACACAACACATTCACAAAAGAAGAATCATACCCAACTTACTAAAAAACACTTGATTTAACAAGCAAAAGTGAAATGCACATACCCACAGTAGTAGTATTATGCTAAAGACAGAACCCTACAAACACCTGAGAAGTCAGAAGGAAAAGAACAAACAAAACCCTAGCAGACATACCTATACCTACAGGAAATCGATACTTTCACCAAGACAACCTGCGAACCATTCTGAACTGTATATACAGTCAACCCATGAATACAACAAAGCACTCACAACTGTATATATTAACAACCCATGAATACAGTCAATTTTTTTCAAATAGAAAAATAAATGACTACATGATTCCAAACCTTTAACACTGAAAGCTGATGGTTAAAAAAAATAAAAAAACTTACAGGATCAAACAGAGCAAACTGGAAAGGAAACCAAAGGAACATACCCAAAACATGTTAGACTTCCCAGCAGAGTCACCAGTTCTATTGTTCAGGGAAAAGTATACCTTTTGACCTAAGGGTCTGGGATCACCAACATACCAAAATTAAACTTGCAGACATTCAACTATATAGAAATTTGACAGAGAAATAGGGAATAAAGTTAGAGTACCTTATTTACGAAGGTTGGTCTTATCTTTCTCCTTCAATCCAAATGCTCCATAAAGCTTCTAGGGATCTGCACACTTGCAAAAGAGATAGACACCTTCCTGAAATATCTTAAATGTTATATAAGAGATTAATGAAATACTATGATTGCAATAAGACAACAAGATAATTCAGAAAGCATAACATATTAGAATACTAGTGCACCAATTGGAAGAAAGTCTCTCTTTATTTATAAGCAGTGATGAGAGATTACAACTAGTATCTGATACAAGTCCTCCTCTGCCAGCCAAGGAATTGAGTTCTTCTGCTCCAAAATATCCAAGGGTATTCCACCAGCATAAATTTGCTCTCTTAAGATATCCTTTGGCCTTAACCATTACCCTCTCTTTATACTTGATGAATGAGAGGAGTTATGAAGGTTGAGATGGTTGAGGAAGTTGGGAATGTTATGATTACAAGCCCAATTGTCCTTAACTAAACATGTTTTTTTTTTAAATTATTGGCTTAGGGTAATCGCAGGTACTGATACTAGAAATTCGTGAGTGACTCGCGAATTTTATAGAGGCAAACCGCGAATGCAAACTATGATCATGTAATCGTGGGTTGTATATATGGCTACCCATGAATGGATCGTAGGTTGTTGTGGAAATAGTCGTGATTTCACCTTAATCCTTTTATAAAACATAGGCAAGACTGGCAGGATGACTATGCATTAAGGCACATGAACATCTATATGGTTTTGGCTACTTCAATCCACTTTGTCCTTTTGTGTACCGACACATTGAGTGTCAGTACTCGGACATAGAAGTGTCATTTCACTAGATAACACCTACCAGACTCGATTAACTGATTCAGTTGTCTAGAGTCGCACTAGTGATGTATATAGTGGTGATATTTATTAAGTTAGTCATGTCTACAGCCAGGGATTTGAATCGTCCTTGGGTAATTTTAATTTCAACCTTTGTATCATTGTATTGTTCATATACAACTTAAGGATAATAGTTATTAGGTTATTGCTTCCAATTGGTGTTTCTTCCATGATTAATTTCAGAGTGTGTTTTTACCAGTTTTTACACTACAATTCATCATTCTTCCTAATTCTTTCACTGTAAGGTATTATCCATCCTGATGATATCCTGTGTATCATAATTTCACATGGTATCAGAGTTATATAGATCTGGTTTATCTTCAATTTGATATTTTTATGCAAGTTTGAGAAGATTTCAGTAAAAAATGTGTTGTTGCTATAGCTGCAAAATGGAGAATTCAACTCCCTTGACACCAAGAATCCTCACACCCTTCAATTATTTGTATTAGAGGGGAGACAAATATATTATTGCGCAACAAGAGTATGTACAGGTTCACAATGGGAAAGGAGGTTCAACCCCAGGTATTTCTTGAGAAATCAAAGTACCTAAACAAGCCTAGATGAAGCTTTTGGTTTTATCTGTATTCACATCTCCAAAGAATTACTCTTCCATATTGGTGGTTTGAAAACCCAAAGGGAGGTCTAGCTAAAGCTCAAATCTTTGTTTGGAAAGAAAGATGAGCTGAGAGGCCACATTTTGGAGACTGGATTAATTTCTCTTCAACCTAGCAGTTTTGAAACCATTCAACATTTCTTCATCAAATTCAAGTCTTTCGTCATGCAGGGAAAACAATGTGGAGTTGACAATATGGATGAGTAGTTGGTTCTATTCATCTACATAAGCTTGGACCTGAATTTTCAGCACTTGTGTCCACCTTCCACTCTAGGAGTCTGGAAACCCCAAACTGGAGAATTCCTTCTCTAGATGCATTCATTGAATACATGATACAAGAACAAGACAAACTTATCCAAATGGGAGCCCTGAAATCCTCCAAGATTTTGGATCTTTTGGATGGGGAGTCAAAGAATTCAAATTACAAAGGGAAGCATAAGGGAAAGGATAAGAAAATTTGTGAATCCAAACCAAAGGGGAAGCTTAATCCATCATATGGATCCTTGAGTTCTAAGAAGGATATTAAGAAAAATAGGTTTGAAAAGACTAAGTGCACCTATTTCAAGAAATAAAACCATCCAAAGAGTTCTTGTATGAATAAAACTATAGATCAAATGGCCAAACTTCTTGAACAAAACCACATTTCCCTCCTAGAAGGAAGGAAGACTGATTCTAGAAGAAAGACAGATGATCATCAGATATGCCATGCACTGAAGTTTTGGATTCTCACAATCCGAAGCTATCCTCGTAGATTCTAGAGCCTCCAACTACATGGTTTCCTCCAAAGAGTCATTTTCTTCTTTAGATCTCACTAATTTCCCAAGTATTCACATGGGAGATGATACTCAGATCCCAACTGTAGGGATGTGCACAGTACAATTCAAACATGGAGTGTTCAACAATGTTATGTATGTACACTCCTTAGGAGAAAACTTGTTATATGTTTATCAAATGGCACACTAGTTCACCAAAGACAATTTTTTTTAACCTAACATAGTTGATATCTCACATAAATTTTATGGGAAGCTGATAGCTAAAGGTGTCGCAAACCATGCCTCCAAGGCATATGAGTTCTTACACTTTTTTCCATACTCACATCAAAGTTCCTTCTTGACCCATGCCAATGAGATAAGCAGACTCTGGCATGAGATATACAATCATCTATGTTATATTTTTATCATTTAAGCTATATGATCTTAGTATCTTATCTGAGAGAATAACAAGCACAACAATCAATAACAATAGACAATGAACACAAAGATTTTACTCAAGGAAACCATAAAGGAGAAAACCCCACAACTTCCTCAGAGATAGAATGAGCACCAAAAGTAAAACCCAAAGATACAAAGATGATCTCCCGACAGCAGTTGTCTCTCTCTCTCTTGTCCCAACTTCTTCTCTCTCTCAGTTATGCGCTACCATTGAGTGTGAGTGACTGTGATAAATAGAGAGGCTCACTCTCTATTTATATTCTTTTGTTCACTTAATATTTGACTCTGTTATGTAGGCTCGAGTAATCCTAACTCAGTTATGTAGGCTCGAGCAACCACAAATACGGTACTAATGACCCAACTTACAACGGAGGGGACTTCTTCATGACTTTTAGTAATTCTCTCGATAGGAACATCTGGGTACAAATAAATACAAGTGATTCTCCTGATAAGAGCATCAGTGACCAATGAAATACAATATATACAGGTGAATACATTCCAAAGTTACAAATACATCAACACTCCCTCTTAACGAGGAAGGTATTCTCTTGACACAATTCATCAGCACAAGTATTCTTCTCTAGATCATCATCAAAGCTATATCATCACTGGATCATCATCAAATATGGATCATCATCAAAGTTGGATCATCATTGGATCATCATCAAAGCTGGATCATCATTGGATCATCATCAGCACTACTTCAACTATCTCGATCAAATGGTGCTATCTCTCAATTCTACTCATCGCAGGAAGTTCTACAGAGCCATCCCTTTTTCATGTTGGTTGTAGGCCTAGCCTCCAGGTAGGTCTTCATCTTCTTCAACACTTATATCTTACCTAGTTAGAAAGGCATACCTAGCACTTACATCTAACCATGGAAGGAACACATCCACCACCATGTCAGAAAGGCACGCCCAACACTCACATCTGACCTCATCATGTCAAAAAGGCCCAGTACTCACATATGACCTCATCATGTCAGAAAGGCTCGCCCAACACTCACATCTGACCTCATCATGTAAGAAAGGCTCGTCCAACACTCACAGCTAACCTCATCATGTTAGAAAGGCTCAGCACTCACATCCAACCTCATCATGTCGGAAAGGCTCGTCCAGCACTCACATCTGACCTCATCATGTTAGAAAGGCCCAGCACTCACATCCAACCTCATCATGTCAGAAAGGCTTGTCCAGCACTCACATCTGACCTCATCATGTCAGAAAGGCTCAACACTCACATCTGACCTGTAACGTCCCTGACCCTCTGACCAACGAAGAGGACACTACCATGGGCTTAACCATCCAGGCAACCAGCCCCATGAACATGTGCATTCATAAAATACTGAAATGCTGAAACAAAATGCTTGAACCAGAACATGCATACATGATCATTTATCATACACAATGGAAGCAACATGCATTCATACAAGCATTCAACATGTTCATCATATTCATTAACAGTAATTAAGATTGCAGAAGTAAAATAGACAAAATTACTTATCTTATAAAGAACTCATTCCGCAACCAGCTACGTCGCTGCAATGTTCCACCCAACCATAGGCCAGCGTGCTCCTTAATCTATCAACAACGCTACCACCCCTGAGCTGGGCATGATTCTCCAAGGAATAAGGAACAAGCAGGCTTACACATAGCCAAGGATACACAAAACACAGCCAAGCCAACACAGTTGGGTTTATCAGGGCCTCAACAAGACAGCCAAGCCAACATGGTCGGGTTTATTAGGCCATCAAGGAATTGGGAAAGGATAAATGCTAAGCTGGTGAGCTCATTACAGATCTAGTAACACCTACACCCGAACTAGCCTGACTTCTAAGACACCCACACACACCCAACACAAGGAATCAGTCCCTTCTCTGCTACACAGTCCCTCAGGCCCTGACTTCCCTTCCAGTGCTATTCAGGGGTTGTGGAGAAGAAATCCATCCCTCTAGCTCTGTCTGTGTGGTTTCAAAACACTCCAGGTTTCTCAAGAAACTCAAGCCCCCATCCCTGCTCCCAACATAGTCCAAAGACCAACCATTGCACGCATGCAATTAATTAGCAGTTATAGCTTAAACAGGGAAAATGACCCCTGAGTCATTCTTGGCCCTATCATGGCCAAAACGACTCCCAAACGAATTAAAACAGTCCCAAAATGTATCAGTAAACACAATTCACAACACGGGGAAAACAACAGTCCATCCTAGGCAACGAAGCAAGCGAAAAAGATTTACTTAGGCCACACTGGGGAAGAAAATATAGACTCCCAACCTGTGCGTGAGAATGAGCAGACTACCGTCCCTGCGTGAGGATGAATAGACAAAGGAAATAATGGTGCCATGGAGAGAGTGGAATGAGGGGCATAGTCATTATTTTGCCCAGTGTGAGGTTCAATCCGCTGGTGGAGTGTGCATGTGGGCAAGGACTGACAATCATGCCACACCCCACTCCCAGCCATAACTGCCTCAACTACCCAGCAAAACATTAAGGTGGTAGTTGGATAAGACAAGGAAAGATGGGAAAATTAAACAGTGGTGGTGACACATGGATTTCCCCCCTATAGCCCAAAGTTGGGCATTCCCCACCCTTATCCTTATGAGAATCATGCCCTTTTCATCATGGTTGCAGTGAGCATAGCTGGTTGGGTTTATTTAATTAAAAATGTATATTTACATGACTACGAAACTTAATATGTATGCTGCATGCCCCGATATACCATCGGTGACAATTTCAATCTAAAACATAACATAACCAATAGATGGTGGGGCCTTGGCCTTTAGCTCCGCACCATGATTCTTTACAATATATATATCATATACATCTAAAGTAATGGGGTCAAAACCGGGGTGTTACATGACCCAGTCAGAAAGGCTCTGCACTTACATCTAACCATCAGAGGCCCAGCTTTCTACCATTTCAGAATGGATCTACACTTACATCTAATCATGGGAGGCCTAGCCTACCACCATGTTAGAATGGATCTGCACTTACATCTGACCATGGGAGGCCCATCCTGCCACCATGTCAGAAAGGCTAATGCACTTATATCTAATCATAGAAGGAACCAATCCTACCATGTCAAAAAGGCTTTTGGACTCATCACCTCCCCTTGGAGGGAACCTCGATATGGAGAACTCCAAGCTTCTCCCTGAAGTACTCAAACTTAAATCTAGCCATTTATAACATAGAATCATACAATCTGTTTATGCCCAAGGATAACCTGTGAGCTTTGCCATGACCGATTACATCCGAGGACAACCTACAGGACCGTTTACGTCTGAGCCACCTACGAGCTTCATCAGGATTTTATGCTCAGACAACCTAACTTACCGGCTATGCTAGAACTCCCTCTTTCGAGAGATCTCGATATGGATCACATACTGGAGCTTCACTGCTCCTTTTTGCATCATACAAAAATGCAAGTCAGATCAATCAAATCAAATAGTATTTTTCAAAAGAAACATACTACCTCCCAAATAGCTGAGCAAGTGGCAACATATTTTTCCTTGAATGTACTCAGTGCCACGCAGGACTCCTTCCTATTAAACCAAGAGATCACACGTGATCTCATACTGAAGCAACATCTCAAATTTGTCTTCCTATCAATGGCATTGTCTACCCAATACGAATCCACATAAACCTCCAGGTTAATTTTCTTATTCATATCATACTTGAGTCCACACTCAACTGTACCCTTTAGGTACCTCACTGCATGCTTTGCAACCATCAGGTGAACATGTCTCAATGTGTTCATAGCAAATAAAATATCTAGTCTCATATTCGTTAGGTATATCAAGAAACAAATCATTTGACGATACATCGTGGCATCAACCGATTCTGATGAAGCAACACTTAATAGCTTCAGGTTCGATGCCATAGGTGTGGCCATGGCCTTGTAGTCCATCATCCTGAACCTCTTCAGGATATCCACTGCATACTTCCCTTTTCTAAGGGGGATTCCATCTGCACTCTGCCACACATCCATGCCTAGAAGTAGTGCATCATATCCAAGTCCTTTATCTCGAACTCAGCAGCAAGTCTCCTTCTTGCAACTTTAATGAGTTCCTCTTTTCTGTCAGGAACAAGTCATCGAAATATAACAGGAGCATCACTGGTCTTCCACCTTCAACCTTGAAGCAAAGGTTGGAATCTGATTTACTCTTAGTAAATCCTAGAGCCATCAGTAAGTTGTCCATCCTGTCGTATCATGTCAAATCTCAGGATATTCTGCAATGACTCCCTCTGAATTGGAGCATCATTCTCCCTCTTCCTTTCATACTCTATGCATTGAAACATTCTACACCGGAGTGACAAGTAGCTTCCTCTGATACTAATATTCTATGTATCCATTTAGGGTCACTGGATACCAAGATCCTCTATCTTGAACCTTTTCAAAAGTTCTTCTCACACCCATCTGTGAGCTTGTCATCCTCTATAGGATTTCATCTTTAACCTTGTAGCAAAGGTTAAGATCTTCATCACTCTAGGTGATCTTCAAGATCCTCATGTATGTGTTATCCCATGGGTGTATTCTGAGCTTGTACAAGGCCTTCTTTAATTTGCACACATGAGTCTGCCTGTCATGTGCCTCAACTCCCACTGGATGCAAATGTCTCTTCATAGTCTATGCCTTCTTTCTGTGAGAAGCCTCGTGCTACGAATCTTGCCTTGTATCCCATGATGTTGCCATCTATTGCATGTTGGATCATGTAGATCCATATGGAAGATACTACGGACTTCCCTTCAGGTCTCGATACTGCATCCTAGACATCATCCTTCTTGAACTGGTACTCTCCTTCCTTTTCTTCTTGGCTACTTCTTCAGATCTGGAAGGTTCTGCATCAATGATGTCGCTCAACAGTGTCACATAACTGCATTGTGTCTGATACGTCTTCTTTATTTGAAATTATCATCATATTATTCTTCATTTTGGATAATTTATTGAACCGTCGTCACTTATTCTTCAGAACAAGTCTCATCCTTCTTTTGTAGGAAATTGTACGTGATCTTTCCTACAAGTCAAATTCATTAGTTGTATGGTTAGAAACATTTAATAAAATATATTCATAATGAAAAATTCTTTTGCATCAATATATAATTATGCAACTATTTTAGCCAATACAACATTCATCCATATCTCACGGAAACTTTCTAGATGCCTTTCATCTCTACCAAGAAATCATTGAGATTGTTCACTAATCCAATATGTCAGCAAAGAGGTTTCATTCTAGATAAGTAGAAATGGATAGTTGTATATCACCATGAGCTACTTACCCATCACATGCATATTAGTAGTATACTGTCATTAATGCAAACATTCTATCATGCATAATACATCAACTGAATATAAACAAATGCATAAATAATATCATGACAATTGAATAGTTATCTTTATTCGTTTCGTGGGTAGACTCCTTCTTGATCCTTCATCTTCATCATATTCTTCATTCATAACAACATCATTTCTTATCCAAATGCTAAAATGGATAAGAGGTTCTTTAAGAGTTGAGTCCTTCGTATTCTTCATCGCTTGAGGGATCTTCTTTGGATCATGAGATCTTGATCTTCAGTTGCTCCCATTTTTTCTTCTCTTATTATGAGTCGAGCTTCTTCTTGTGTTCGCTCTTCCCAAAGTCTTGTGGAAAGTAATCACTTCCTTCTGGAACACATTCCTCGAATGAATGAATCCCATGATCCTGGGAGGCCATTCAAGGTGGTTATCACAATTTTTGTATTCTCTACTTCTTTAGGCATTAGTTTATACTTTTTTGAGCCCAAGGGACTAAATCATACAAAAAATGACCTTTTGGAGTCTTCTTCCATTTTCGTTCAAACTCTCTAAACATGAACGATACCGAATTAACTTTCAATGGACTCGTTAAATTAAAAATTGAGAAACCCTATTTTGGGAACAAACCCATCCTTTCTCAAGTTTGTGAAACATATCAGAATGGAATTATATTAGGATAAGCTACAATGAGTGTTTGTTACCCTATTTGGACTCATAAAAACAAAAAGAGGCACTCATCAATCATGATGGGGAAATTAAGGGAAGGTAACTGTATTTCATTTGGAATAAATGGTAGTTATTAGTCACCTTTGAACATGGCACTTGTCTGTATTTCATTTAGTCAATTGCGTATTCAAATTTCTTCCAATTTGATCCATTTTCATGAGCCATGTCACTCCTTTGAGTCTTTCAAAGAATGCATCGTCCACTATCGCATTATGTCTTGGTATCCGCTTGGTCAATTCAATGCTGCCAAGTATTCGGTCATGCCACCCAATGTTCAAAGGGAATTCATGTTGAGAGTTTACCTCTACAGTCAAAACATCCTTTGTGTCAGTACTTTTGATTCATTCCTATGGTTACATCATACTAAAAATTCCATAACTTTGTTCCAAGTTTCGTGTCATCAATGTGGGATTCATCATGGCCCTCCTTCGACGAGACTATTCTTGTCGACTTCAGCTCATCATCCAGGAATTAGTCTTAGAAACAACGAGTACCTTGATATCTAAATGCATCAATGACATATCATCTCACTTTTGACGTAGGTTCACATCATTAACCTTTGATCAAAATATTCAACCAAGTGTTCGACATCAGATCATCTATTCACACTCGGGTGATTGTGCTAGGGTACCTTGGAAATCATTGGCATTAATGGTGATCTCCCTCGCACTCGTTAATATCTCTCATCATTAACCGATAATCAAGTGGTTTCTACCATGTTCGACATTAATACATTGTAATCACATGGATAGAATCATACTTTGTGGAAAACGAGACAAAGACCATGAGTATCTGTTAAGCGCTCATTTCTTTCAACAGGTTGCGATGGAGTATTTGTATGAGTCCTAGCATGGATCCACATTTGTATGGTCATGGTTGTGCTCAGATTTGTGTCAAAACATGATATAGATCTACATTGTAGGTCTGTATCTATATCCAAATTTGAGCCTTCTTCACATGGATCTGCATTGTATTCTAGTAGCCATGATTGTTCATCCCTCACATGGATCTTCCTTGTATTGGGATGCAACCATGATGGGGAGTCTATTGGATATGAGTCAAAAATATTGATGTATTGTAGAAAATTCGGATTGATAATGATCTTTGATCAAGCGATTTATTTCCTCCAAGTGACAAATTGTTCTTAGAAATCTCTCACCTATCATATCCCTCTCACCTCATGCTTTGGGGGGCATTCTGCTACGCACAATTCTCGTCACCATCATGTACTGAGAACCAAAACACCAGAAGCTACTTCAAATTCCTCAAGTGATGAAGTTAGACACTGGCCAGGACCCATATTTTCATACTTGTGTCCACCACCGCTTCTGCCCTTTATGCAATGGGCATTACCTACTTCAGTAATGCCTCCTGTCAATTGACAATGAGCGGTGCCACCACCTATTCCCTCTTATCAATAAGAGGTGTAGCCCTGGTAACACTCTATCTCCATGCAGAAAATGTGGTGCTCGAGTTTTAAAAGGAAAAAGAAAAGATCACGAAGCTTCACAAAGATCGGCTTCATGGCACCCTCATCCCTACCTTTGTGGACCACATGGAATCAAGATCCCCGCTAGTAGGATCACCCTTCCACTTCATACACCATTTTCTGAACCATTCCTATCCTCCCAAGGGCTATAAAAGTTGGCTCACCCCCCATAGGTAAACGAAGGAAAGTTATGATGTTGCACCAAAGTTCTGGCCAAATCTAGGGTGAGCATAGAGAAACAAGTTGAAGCTTTGAGAACAATAATTGGCATGTGAGGAGGCATCACAAAACTTAGGCACAATGGTTGTAATCTCTCTTCTTTTATGTTAATGAAATGATGGTTACTTTCGCATAAAATGTACTATGTTACAATCACTCATTTTGTTATCACATTCTTTACTCACTGATATAGACTTGTAGATCATTTTATGGTACTTTTAATCTTGTATGTTGTTTGATGTGTTTATTGCATGTTGATCTATGGAGATCTAGCACCATAGAAGGTTGATACATCATACTGCATGATAGGTAAAAGACTCATTCCAGAAATTTATCAATTCTAGGGAAAATTCTTATTATTGTCATCACTCATTTGTTCTAGTTGTGAAGGATTCAAGCTAGGGAAACAGCTCCTGTCCGAAAGAGGTGAGAATTTCCAGCAACACCTAGAAAAGGATACTGTAGGAATATATTATATTCCTTGGAAGGTAATAATGTCTTTGTATTATGTCAAAAGTTGTCTACAATCTTATGTAAAAGAGTAATACATTTAACCCATAGTTATATGGTGGTGTATTTACTTGTGTAGAGTATGTGTCCATGGTATTGTATTAAGAGATGTTAATTTGGAGAATTATACTATCCCACATGCAATATGTGAGAGTAATTCCTCCTAATCTCTTAGTATATAATAGGGTCAAGTGAGTCTCCACATATCATGTATTATTGATGTTGTAGTGGTACTATTGTGACACGGTAGTACATCATCTATAGTCTTTGGGGTATTTGTGCTTTGCTCTCTTGTAAGATTGGAGAAGACATTCTAAAGTTAATAGAAGACTATCTTCCCGAGGATGTAACCCATTAGGGTGAACCACGTATATCGGTGTTCTCTTGTCTTTTTCTTTTCCTCTTCTTATCTTTTATGATATGTTGTTGGTTGCTTAGATAGGTTACCTAGTTTAGCTTGACTCTACTATTCTAACATGGTATCAGAGCAGGTTGTTATGATCTAGTGCCTTCTATAGCTTTCAATCAATAATGATTAGCATTTGGGCATTGTCATTTTGTTGTATATTTTCTTTCTATATGGTAGCCATTAAGCTTCTCTTCAAATCTGGGCATATTTCTGCATTTTTTTTACCCTAACCCTAACTTGTTGTGTAAGATTTTTGCAGAATTTTTTCGAGGGTTTCTTGATGTTTTTTCTGTAGATCTACATGATTTCGGGGCTCTCCTCAAGGAGATTTGTTTTTTGATTATAAAAAATGGCAGTTATACAAAAGGGTCGTAACTTGGATCCACCCGCGTACCCAGAACAGAAAACTGGGTGTTTTTGGGCTTCCGTTCGGTAATAAAAATGACAATTATACAAAAGGGTAGTAACTTTGTCATTTTTTACTAGTCTTTTTATTATGACATGTCTTTGGAATTAGAACATCCATTCTGGATCCACCCTACATGACCAGAACATACAACTGGGCATTTCTGGGCTTTCTTTCGGTAATAAAAACGACAATTATAAAAAAGGGTCGTAACTTGGTCATTTCTTACCGGATTTTTTATTATAACCTATTTTTTGGAATTGGAACATCCATTCTGGATCCACCTACGCAACCAGAACAGAAGACTCGGCTTTTCTGGGCACATTTTTTCACAAGGTTGTAAGTGAAAGTTTATCCTATTTTCTTTACTGTGTTTCTAACTATGCTTTTGCATATTCAGATCAGTAAAGTGTAACTGTTTTCAAGTTCTTCACTGTTTTTTTGTCATTTTTTGAGTATTAGGGTTTCTTATTTCTTGACAAAATTTCACTCATTATAACTTCTGAAGTAGCTTTCGTTCCTGAATTAGTTGGTTCTAACTATCTTGCCTAGAAGTGAAAGTTGATTGATGTTCTCAGCAGTAAGAATCTTTGGAGGCTAGTTAATGGTGAACACAAGACACCTACTGCTGCTGATGATTTGTCTATATGGGAAGCTAAAAGTGATCAAGCAAGGGGGCTCATTGGTCAAACTGTTGCAGATAGTCTTCAGGTAAGTATTGAGGCAAAAGACATCCCGGTTCAGGTATGGCAAATTCTTTCCTCTTTATTTTATAAATTTGATGATGTTTCTATATATTATCTTGAAAAGAAGATCTTTGACCTCGAACCTGCTGACTTTGAAAGAGTTGAGTTATATCTTGCTGAATTGAAAACTTTAAATGAGAAATTAAATAGTTGTGCTAAAGATTACAAGAAAACTAACACTGCTCTTTTATTCTTGTAGAACGTAAAATGCCATCTTGTTTTGATATGTTCATCCAAACTAGGAATAGAGCTCTAGAATTGTCTCAAAGTACTACGAAGCAAACTTTTGATGATTTTTGTAAAGGATTGATCAATGAGCAAGAAAGGTTAATTGTTTGAGGAAAACTCACACCTAATAAAGCTCTAATTGCACTTAATAAGAATCATAAGAAAAGTTTTAATAATGCTAAAGGTTCTAATCCTTCTAATACTAATTATGGACATGCTTCTCATGCTTCTCATGAAAATAGTAAACAAAATAAAGAGTATGATCCTTGTAAATATTGTGGTAAAACTAACCATCCTGACAAGAATTGTTTTAGAGAAAAACGTTTAATGGATAAAGCTAAAAAGAAAACCTCTAATGACTCTCAAGTAACTTTATGTGCATCTGTTATTTTGCCTAATAATTCTTCTTCTAACGTGGAATGGATAATGGATTCTGGTGCATCTAAACATATGACTAGTGATGCTTCTTTATTTACTTCCTATGACAATCGTAAACACATATCTCAGAAATTTTTTATAGGTAATGGTAAACAACTTTCCATAATTGGTTTCGGTAATGTTAATGTTACTAATGGTCAATTGGAAGGTGTTTTTCATGTTCAACACATGCCCATTAACTTACTTTCCATTTATCGTGCTTGTCAAAAATGGTTTAAATTTGAAGCATGGCCTGACAAATATGTTCTTAAAGATATCAATCAAAATTTCAAAGTAGTTTCTTCTGATCCTGTTGATCAGGCTGTTGAGTATGAGTCTCTTATGAAGAATAAGACTTGGTCTCTTGTTCACTACAGAAGGACATATTGAAAAGTATAAACCTAGGTTAGTTTCAAAAGGTTTTAATCAACTTGAAGATATAGATTATAATGAAACTTTTGCTCCTGTTGCTAAAATGAATACAATAAGAACCATTTTATCTATTGCTTCATCTTATAAATGGGAAATACAGCAAATGGATGTTAAAACTGATTTTTTAAATGCTGATCTTAATGAAGAAATTTATATGCAACAACCTCCTGGTTTTATTAATGTTGAATCATCAAATTTAGTATGTAAATTACACAAGTATTTATATGGTCTCAAACAAGCACCTAGGGCTTGGTATGATAAAATTGATGCATATTTTTTTGAAGAATGGTTTTAAGCATTGTATATCTGATCCAAATATGTATGTTCAGAACTTTGGTACTAATATTCTCATTGTTGTTTTATATGTAGATGATCTAATCATCACAAGCAACCATCTTACATTAATTCAAAATCTAAAAAGTGATCTTCAAAAGCAGTTTGAAATGAATGACCTTGGTTTATTGCATTATTTCATGGGTCTTCAAATCTGGCAGATGGTATGTTTCTCTCTCAGCCGAAGTATGCTACAAACCTATTGGATCATTTCCATATGAGTGATTGTAAATATTATCCTACTCCATTTCAGTCTGGTGTAAAGTTAATTGTTGAGTGTACCACACCGCTTGTTGATGCTACTCTTCATTGTCGACTTATAGGCAGTTTGATATATTTAAATCACAACCGACCGAATCTCTCTTTTTCCATCAGTTTGGTTTATCAGTTCATGTAGCAACCTCATGAAATTCATTGGTATGCAACCAAGAGGACTCTGGGATATTTACAGGGGATATTACACTATGGTGTTTTTTATTCGAGCAGTACTACAGTTTCACTCTCTAGTTACACAGATTCTGATTGGGAAGGTGATAGTTCTGATCGAAGGTCCACTACAAGTTATGTATTTCAACTTGGTTCAGGTCCGATTTCTTGTTCGAGAAAGAAGCTGAAGACTCTTTCTTTATCTTCATGTTAAGCATATATAGAGCAGCCAAAGAAGTAGCTAAAGAAATAGTTTGGTTACGGCATGTTCTTATAGAGCTTGGTTTGGCACCAAAATCGTCCACTACATTGAAATGTGAAAATCAGGGTGCAATCCAGCTTGCTTATAATATGGTATATCACTCCAAGACAAAGAATCTCGACCTTGACACTCATTACATTCGCGAACTTGTGGCAGATGGTATTCTTTCTCTTTAGTATTGTCCTACCGAGTAGCAGGCAGCAAATATCTTCACCAAATCCTTCACCGACGCGAAGTTTGTGCATCTTCGTTCCTTGCTTGGAATGCGGGAAGTTGTCATCAAGGGCGAGCATTAATGACTCTTTCCTTCCTTAGTGTTAGTATGGGCCCTTCTCGCGGCCATTATTAAGGGGGAGTGTTGGAATATATTATATTCCTTGGAAGGTAATAATGTCTTTGTATTATGTCGGAAGTTGTCTACAATATTATGTAAAAGAGTAATACATTTAACCCATAGTTATATGGTGTTTTATTTACTTGTGTAGAGTATTTTTCCATTTTATTGTATTAAGAGATGTTGTTTTGGAGAATTATATTATCCCACATGCAATATGTGAGAGTAATTCCTCCTAATCTCTTAGTATATAATAGGGTCAAGTGAGTCTCTCCATATCATGTATTCTTGATGTAGTAGTGGTACTATTGTGACACTATTGTACATCATCTATATTCTTTGGGGTATTTGTGCTTTTCTCTCTTGTAATATTGGAGAAGAGAAGACTACCTTCCTTTGGATGTAACCCATTAGGGTGAACCACGTATATCGGTGTTCTCTTGTCCTTTTCTTTTCTTGTTCTTATCTTTTATGATATGTTGTTGGTTGCTTAGATAGGTTAACTAGTTTAGCTTGACTCTACTATTACAACAGATACCACATCCTCTAGTTCTGTCATTACTCAATTACACTTCAGTTGGACTAGTGGAGTCTAGTCTTACATGGAAACTTTGACATCATCACCAAGTGTTGCATGCAACAATCAAATCATCGCTAGGAAGTCACCTTTCCTCTTCCATGAATGTATGGAATATATACATGAGTTCATTCATAATATTCTCTCAACTCCACTTGTGTGTTTATCCAGTTATTTTTTTACTACATGACCATTTAACTAGAACCAGGAGGGAATTCACCCTGGTGATTATTTGCATGTCTCTACATCTCTCTAAAATCTATATGGAGGTGCATTAGTTCAAACATGAAGCCATGTATATTATATAAATATAATCACCATCATTCTTTCATTGAATTAGTACAATTCTTTCATTTTTTCTCTATTCTTCTCTCAACTTTGCAAGTTTGTTGTTCATTGTTTCTAGCTATATTCTACGTTCAATTTTCACTCCAATTTCACACATAGTGGATCTACCAATGATGCCATGGAGACATGATTATATACTAGTAGTAGTTAATCCGTTGATGAAAAGTGCTCACTTTATACTAGTTAAGAATATTTATCAAGCACCAAAAATATTAAGTCTTTCTAAATGAAATAGTAAGATTAAAAGACATATTGAAAAATATTATTTTTGATAGAGGATCTATATTTAGTGGGAAATTTTGGACTAGTTTTCAACATGTCTTTGGGGAATCAAATTAATTTAAGTACAACTTAACACCCTTGAATAAACAATCAAATAGAAAGTGTTAATCATTTTTTAGAGGATATGTTACATATGTATGTTATGGATTATCAAAATTATTGAGAATAATATTTACCATTGGTGGAATTTGCATACAATAATAGTTATCAAAATTCAATAAAGATGGCATATTTTTATTTTTTATGGAATACCATGTAGAACACCTCCCAATTAGGATAGACTAATATATACAGTTTAGATTGGGATAGAATTAAGGAAATGGAGGATCAAATGAAGGTGATTAAACGAAGCTCAATACAGATAAAAAAAAAAAAGAGTTATGCATATTCTCATAGGAAAGACAGAAGCTATGAAGTCAGGGAAAAGATATTTTTTCTATGTAATACCACAAAAGAGTTCAATTAAATTTGGAAGAGGATCCAAATTGTCACCTATATTTGTTAGGCCCTTCCGATCATTAAAAAATTGGGACCAATTTCTTATCAACTTGCATTACCACCATCTCTCAAATGCATGCATGATGTTTTTCATTTATATTTTACGTCATTATCTATTAAATTATTCTCGTGTTATAAATTTGATTAATTTATAAATCACAAAAGAGGTATCTTTCAAAGGCCAAAATAATCTACAGTCTATTGGTACCAACACACTCAACAACTTTGTCATCATTTGTTCAATCAGTTAAAGGTCTTGTTGGTACTAGAGTTGTAGCCATAGGTTTATTGTACAGCCCTAGGAAATTTTTTGGTTTGTTTTTATAACCATAATATCTTATGTCATTTTATGTATTTTGTTAAGATTATAAGTTCAATTGTTGGCTCATGATTTTATTAAAGTCCATACATATATGCTTTCGTTATATATTACATGGTTTTAGATTGGTTTAGTTGGTTAATAATATAATATATATGCCAGTCTAAATACTAACATTCCAGCAGTGAATATTAAACTTTGGATAAGTTAAACGCTACCAGAATGACAAAGGAATTTCATGAATTTCAGTGGTTATGATTAATCTTGTTAAGCGTGAAATGAAGGCAAGACGTGGCTCATGCTCAAAACAATGTAATTGTTTGTATCATCATATGAGTTTACAGACTGAGACGTATCATTAATGAGAGTGGTTTTCGTGGCAGTACCAAATATTTTCATATCAATTGTTTCATAACACTTGGTATTAGACGAAGAACATATATTTGCAGGTTTGAAGTTTGCAGTTCTAGTTACCATCGTTGATATGAAGAAAATGAGCAGTAAACTGCATAGGTTTGATCCAGTTGACATGCAATGGGCTGAATAATATATGAAATGTGTACAGTTGCTAAAATATACAGGTTGGTTTACCTTTTTCAAAAAAATTACACGGTATAATGTCGAAGTCTCTAGGGAATTTGCCAAAAGGTTCATGGGTACAAGAGTTGATTTCACTAGTGTTAGCTTCGAGGTTTCAGAACATTCAATTGTAGAAGCCATTGGATTAGACATGGATGGAGATAAAAGGTTTAAAATTTTCCCTTTTGAAGTTGATTTAGGTTTATTTCTTCTTTCGGGCCATGAAACCCTAGACTAGAATAGGAAAATTCATAAAGATGCTTTGAAGGAGGAATGATGACAGATATTGAGCATTATTCAGCGATATATTACCTGTGAGGGTCATTTTGCAACGATTTTCAAATATCACCTACGTTTTCTTCTTCATGTAGCAGGAGTATCAATATTGAACCTACCCTTTTACCTGTTGAAAAGTTTATCAAAAATGGAAGTTCGGGTAAAAAATCATCCATACCACACTCCTCATAGTGTTTTTCATCATGGTTTAATTAAATTGTTGATTGATAAAGAATTGGAAAAGAAATAATGGACTTGGTCTCACTTTCTATTATGGTCAGGTTTTAAAGTTGAAAAGTCGTATGATACAGAATTGTAAGAAGGTAAAGAAACCCCATTGAAATTGAGGAGTTATAGCAAGAGACAAAATGTAGCTAAAGTGCAAAAAGGGTTTGAATATATGAAGATTGTTTTAGATACGAATGCAAAAGTTGATCTAGATGCAGAGGAAATGGAAATGACTCGTAGTACCCCAAGTTTTGTAGAGGAAACTTTAGTTGTGGATGTCATGGGAACAACGAGCATGCCAGAGCCTAAGATTCTAGTTATTAAGAAGACCTATGCTTGTGTTAGGAATGTTGAAACAGTTAAATGGAGGCCTAAGACCAGGCCTACAAATAAACTTCTTATGAATATGAAGAATATTCTTAACTCTAGGCTTCAAGAAGAAAAGATGTTTGAGATTGAAGAATCTTCCAGTGAATAAGACACTTAGTCCAGAAATATCAAAGGTATGATATCTAAAGCCCTTTAAAGTATTGAAGAAAAAATTAGATCGATTCTGGATGTACCAATGAAGAAATTCGTAGATAAGGGTAAAGAGGTCATGTCTGTATTGAGCGAAGGAACAAGCAGAAAACACTCATGTGCAGAAGAAAGTACGGAATGTTTCCAGGCTCTAAATGATAAAGGTTCAATTGAAAAGCACATGATCTCATTACCTAAAATTTCAATAGAGAAGCATATAAGCAAAGAGATAGATGATTTGCAGAATATAGAAGAAACAGAGATTATGAGCCTTGGGAAATCTTTGCATCATTATAAGGCTCAAAACTCACATCTAAATCAAATTAATGACCAGCTTGTGAGTTTCAATCGCATGATCAAACAAGACCTTGAAGAAATTAATGTGAACTATGCAGAGTTGGTTCAGGTTACTGAGGAAGTGGTTAAGAGGAGGAAGATGGCCCAAGAAGCAAATGCCAAATTGCTCAAATAGAACCAGGAATTACAGGAAAAGGTTTTAGCTATAAAGGAGGAACTCAGTCGACTCCAGAGGAGATACCAGGCATTAGATGGTTTGACTATACTCGCAGAGCCTGCTCATAAGTTATGACATGATGGAAAAGATAATTCCTGATGATCTACAAACAGTTTAGCTGGAAAAATTTTGAAGTCAATTTGTTTTAAAGTTTACTATTTAGGTGGCAACATATCATTTGTATTTAAAACTCCTTTGATGATGTAGCTAAACAGTCTCTATTTTTGTACTATTTTGATCCTATATGTTTGTATCTATAAACAGTTTCTAGAAGGTTTTATTTTGTATAAATATAGAAGTACAAGATAGTAAAAAGGGTTGTTGATAACAGAGGACCGAATAAGGGTATATAGCATAGTATTAAGTATGAAACTTCTTTTGAAGCCTGTAAGTATATTTTGGAATTGTATGAAGGATGAAATATCTATTATGAGCCACTTTGACTTATAATTAAATGCAAATACAAGTCAATGTTTTTGATACAGTTATGTTATGATTCTTACAAATGATAGTGTTTGTATCTTTTGTTTCTCATTAGCAGTCTTATGTATTTGTATCCCTTTTATTCATAATTTTTTTCTGCCTAAAAGCATTTACCTTTCATATATGTATCAACCATTTGTTGTCACATGAATAATTCGCAGAGTTGGCTCATGTATGTCTATTGTTTGTAGTCTTATACTTTAACATCATCCTTGTTATTATTTTTTGCATGTACTTATTGGTAATTGTTTTATGCCTAATCACTAGTCTAACCACCCTTTTTTATTTATTTCATGTTATTATACACAATAAAATCAAATATTCGAAACCTAAACCTTTAGTTTATACCTTATGAGATCCATGGGCTTTGTACCATAGTAGTCTAGTACAAACTCCAGTACTAACATATTCTTGTGTTGTTGGCGGGGACAGAGAGATGAAAGTATATCTTCCCTGGGTATTCTTTAGTCTGATTTTGGAAGGTGACCAAAATCATAAATCTTGAATACTACACTTTCACCAATAGTCAACATTAATTATCAAAGTGGCTTCCAAGAGATTAGGTACTAGGGGCAATCCTTCATCTCCTTTGCATCCAATAGTTTCAGGTCCTGAGATATTATTGAGGGAATCTATGCAGAGACTAAATTCGACAGCATAAAGTATTCAAGATACATCGGTTTCTGAGTCATCGGGTGTATTTATTAATCATCCTTCCTCTTCAAAATTACCCACAATTGAAGAAGACAAAGGGAAGGAGTATTTATCCATCTTAATTCGTGAATTACAGAATCCTAGTCAGGTTGATAGATTTACATTTTATACAAATCCTTTGTCAGCTGAAAAATATAAAAGAATAAATCTTGGGCTCAAAAAAATTTGAATATTCAAAGTCTTTGCTATCACCTTATACACCTCTGACTAGTAAAATTCCTATTAATCAAATAGGTACCAAAATACCATCTCTTTCACATACACAACCATTTACTATATCAGTCCAATCACCCTTAGTTCAAACAACTCCAAATATGGAATCCCAACCTCCTAATAGGATGGATGCTATAGTAGTTGCTAGATATGATAATCTAGTATTGCTCCAACCTCAGAATACTCTTCCTGGTGGAGATTATCAGAAGTATCTCCCAATATTTAATGGTCAGGGAGAGGTTACAACATAAGAACATTGGAATTCCTATTTTAGCTATGTTGATAACCAAAACATAGAACACCAAGATGTATGGGTGAGGATCTTTGTTCAAAGCTTAGATGGAGAAGTAATGAAGTGGTTTAGCGAGATTCCTCCAAACTCAATTGATGGGATAAATGATTTAGAAGAAATATTTATGAGGCAGTGGGGAGATATTGAGGACTATCTCTATTATATTACTAAGCTTGGATCTTTAAAGAGAAAACATGGGGAAGTTGTCACTGATTTTACTAAACGTTTTAATAAAATGTATAGTAAAATCCCTGGAGAAATCAAGCCTACTGAAACATATGCAAAGTTAGCCTATGCAAATTCTTTTGATGCTGAATTTTCTCTTTTGCTGAGGGAAAGAGGAACCAATACCTTAGTAAACATGCAAGAAGCGGCCTTAGAGGTGGGATCAAATTTGATGGCAGCCAATAAATTGAAAAGTAAATCAGATTATCATGGAGAAGACAAGAAAAAACAAAGGAATGTCACCATATACTTCAAGGACAAAAGTAGCATATAGTAAAATGGAGGATCTGACTAAACTTATTAAGACTCTATCTGAAAAAATCAATAGGTTGGAAATGGAAAAAAAATCAAAACAAACATGTTCAAGATAATGATAATAAAAATCCAAACCAGTTTAGAAGGCCTTTTAATCCTAAGTTTTTCCCTAGAGAAAGAAAGAATAATGAAGACCAGAAAATACAACCTCCCTTTCAAAATAATTTGATACAGGATGATGAGTCTTATGAAATATATGAAAGGGAAGCTTAATATTTGGACGATCCTGATATTGATCAATTTGATGATGGTTCTTCTTCTCATTTCATAACTAGATCTGATTACCACTATGCAAAAATGGATAATTATCAGGAAACAAATAATTTTGAGCAAGGGTCATATATGCCGAAATTTATGAAGAGATGCACTAGAATTCATATGGTCTCAGATCTAGGATAAACCAGGAAGCACAAGGTAAGAAGAATGCAAGGAATGTTCCTGCAAAACAAGGGTTACCTCTTGAAGAGAAACGAGTAATACATGGAGGTAGAGATAAGGTTGCAAACACATAGAGATTGGAAAGAATGTTGTTGGTTTTAGTTTGGAACATGAAATTAATAAGATAAAGATTCCCATTCCATTAACTAAGCTGATTAAAAATTAGTCATATAAGGAGTATACTCTCAAGATTCGTAATCCTTCAGTAAACTCTATTCCTTCGTATGCAATCAATTTACAAGATGTGAATCCTACTATTATTTTTTGTTCCAATTCATTTGATCAGCCAGATAACAAATCTGATTATCCTCCTCCATTTTACATCACTCTTACAAATCATGAACAAATGTTGCATAGTTGTCTTCTAGACTCTGGGACCTCACATAGTCTCATGCCTAAGGCAATCATAGAATCCTTAGGGCTTACTGTCACTAAACCATATCATGATCTTTAGGATTTTGATTCTAGGGAAGTAAAATTTCTTGGAGTCATTAAAGATCTTGTGGTTAGCCTTACACAATTGCCAATGAAAAGTGTACTTATGGATGTGGTGATAGCAGATATTTCTCCTAAATTTGGTATGTTTTCATCAAGATCATGGGAAAAAAGGGTAGGAGGAACCCTACAAATTGACCTTTCTTATGCTACAATATCGGTATTTGGGGGTGAATAGATAAGGCTTTATAGAGAAGTGCAGCTTGCATATTTTGTAAGTGAAGAATCCTACTAATCATCTGATCTATTCAGTACAAAACGATTTTGGGTCTTGCATGTTACACCTAAATGATGATTATGAGGGTATTTTACAAATTTAAAAAGATCATACAATTCAACCCAAAATATATATCCAGAATGATGTATGGCATATGTGTTTTGATGGTTCATCATGTAAGGAAGGATCAGGAGCATGTATTGTGCTTATTTCACCTAGAGGAGAGATTATTTCTTTAATGTCTAAGCTCGAATTTCAAACAACAAATAATATTGTTGAGTATGAAGCATTAATTCTTAGGTTAAGAGATGCAAAAGATTTTAACATTCAGCAGCTTACGGTATTTATCGACTCTGAATTGTTTATTTCGTAGGTAAAAAATGTATATCAGGTCCGACATTAGTTGTTAAAAGTATACCAAAATGAGGTATGGGATCTGATTGATAATGTTTTCCTAGATTTCAATATATCTTTCATCCCAATATGTCACGTCCCAACCCTTACTCAGAGGAGAGAACACAACTAACATCTAACAACCCGGGAAAACTAATCCCCGTGAACATAATATAAAAAAATTGCTTGAAAATAAAACATTCATAAGTATAAACAGATGCATAATGAAATGTACATGATATATACAACAGAAGAAAATCATTCATTCAACATGTTCATCATAATTTCATAATAATTCATAAGCAAATACAGTTGCAAAACTTAAATACACAAGAATACTTATCTTTGAAAGAAGCTCATCCCGCAACCAGCTATGTCACTGCAACGTTCCACCCAACCATAAGCCAATGTGCTCTTTAATCTCTCAACAACACTGCCACCCCTGAGATGGGCATGATCTTCCCCAAGGAATAAGGAACACTAGCAGACTTCACCCATAACCAAGGATACAATTAAAATTCAGTCAAGACAACACAGTTGGGTTTATCAAACTTACACAGGAAGTGGTTTACACTTAGCCAAATTCACATGAGACACAACAAGCCAACATATGGGTTTAACAGGATACCAGCCAATCCATAATTCCAGTTGGGTTTATCAAGTTGTCAAGGAGGTGGAAAGACTGACTGCTAAGCTAGTGATATCAACCCTAGAGCTATGAACACCCACACCGGATCTAACCTAATTTCTAAACAATTACACACCCAACACAAGGAATAATTCCCTTCTCTGCTACACGGTCCCTCAGGCCATGCCTTCCCTTCCAGTGTTATTCAGGGCATGCAAAGAAGAAAACCAACCTTCTAGATTGGTTTGTGAGGTTCTTTCACACACTAGGTTTATCAAGAAAGTATAGACTCTATTTCCATTCCTTCAATCAATTCAAATTCCAAATGTGGATGCACACATAGTGATCTCTATCCTGGAATTGCAAATGCCAGGGATTACATACACACATAGAAATTTACAAATTTACAAACATTGGCGTTGCCAGACTGACTGCTGCAGAAATACCAAAATGAAAACATTGTTAGTCTTTCAACACAAAGACACAAAATCGAATTCAGGGAAATCGTGTTCAGGAAAACAACTAACAGAAAGGGGAAAATGTGAGAGAGAACAATCTATAGAGGAAAACCAAAAACGTGAAGGATTTAGATCGAAGGATAGGAGAAATTCGTGAAAGGTTCAGACTTAGAATCATTTTTCTTGCTTACTGGTTGTTGCATGAATGCTCAATTGGTTTTCCCAAAACATTTTTCCATTGCAAAATCATGAGAGGAGGTAAAAAGCTGTCGCATGAGAGAAAGGTGGTTGTTTTTGGTGTTTTCTTTCCCAAGAAATTCAAAAAACATTTTTCCCAAAGTGGGGCTCTGCCCAATTCGAATTTCCCCACTTTTCCAATCCCCCACTCCCTCATCCTTAGGAAAAATCATGCCCCCATCTCATTTAGTTGTGTTGACATAGCCAGCTGTGGGTTTTAATTAAAAATTGCAATTTTAACATAATGTTCAGCTGTTAATATTCAGCTAGAATAAAAAAAATACCATCAGCCACACCTTAATTGCCGAAACATAAATACTAAATCGATGGTGGGTCTTTTTCCTAGCTCCACGCCGTGATTATTTACATCATTTATTTAAATGCAACGGGGTCAAAACCAGGGTGTTACACAAGAGATCATAATCAAACAACAAATTCCTTGGCTCTAGAAACAACTTATTTTAAAGTTCCAAAAGTATCACAGCTTAAATATCACATTGAAGTAAGGTACAAACCTTTAGTTCCATAAAATATCAAACATTGGAAAGTGTTCCATGATGATCTGGAGATTAAGAAATTTCTAGAATTGACAGGAGAATTCTCTACTTTTGTTATTGATAAGATGAGGCTATTGAAACGTATCAGAGTCCTTTATTCTCAGAGAATTCAATTGCTAATCATAATATCATTGAATTAAAGGGAAATTTCATTCCCAAAGGTTTAGTGCCTCTTGAAAGGTTATTTCAAAGGATGATATTTTATCAAATCACACTATGTAGACTTCTGAAGAAAATGTTATTGGCTGTAATATTGGTACAGAAGATGAGCCTAAAATGGTAAATATTTCTAAAGCTCTCTCACGTGAAGAAAGGAAAAGATGCATTAAACTGTTTAAGGAGTTTATAGGTATCTTTGCATGGTCTTATGAATATTTGAAGATATATGACAGCAACATAATTCAACAAAAGATCCCATTGAATCCTAATACCAAACCTTTCAGACAGAAACTTAGGAGGATAAATCCTTTTTTGTTACCAATTATTGAAAAAGAAATTAAAAGTTGTTAGATGCAAAGATTATTATTCCTTTCAGATATTCTAGTTGGGTGCCAAATTTAGTTCATGTACGTAAAAAAAAATGGTGAGATAAGGCTTTGTGTAGACTTTCAAAATTTGAATAAATCTTCTTTGAAAGATAACTATCCATTGTCGAAGATTGATCAAATTTTACAGAAAGTGGTTAGTGTTCAAAGGATGTCAATCTTTGATGGATTTTTAGGGTACAATCAGATTGCAGTACATCGAGATGATAGAGAAAAAACAACCTTCACTACTCCTTGGGGAACCTTCATGTATGGCAAGATTCCTTTTGGTCTTTTGAATGCTGGGGCAACTTTTTAGAGAGCTATGGATATAGCTTTTGTTGGAGAAAAGGAGAAATTTGCATTAATATATCTGGATGATATAACAATATTTTCTGAAACTGATGAGGCTCATCTTAAACATCTTAAACAAACATTCCTTAAATGTAGAAAATTTGGATTGTCATTGAATCCTAAAAAATTATTTTTTCCATCCAAGAAGGAAGGATTTTAGGGAATATAGTTTCAATTGATGGAATCCGGATAGATCCTGAACATGTTGAAGCTATTTTAAAGATCAATATTCCTAGAAACAAGCCTGGATATTCAGTCTTTTATTGGTAAGATAATTTTTTTAAGATGGTTTATTCCAAATTTTGTAGAAATCATTAAGGAAATCACAGTTATGTTGAAGAAAGATCAAGAGGTTAAATGGACAGCTGAAGCTAAATCATCATTTGAAAGGATAAAACAAGCTCTCATTGAATCCCCTGTATTGGTAAGCCCAGGTTTTTCAAAAGAATTCTTTACTTTTTCCTTTGCTTCTGAAAATAGCATTGCAGTTGTACTTTTATAAAAAAAAATCAGAAGGTCTTGAACAACCCATCTCCTTTTTCAGTAAGACCTTGAGAGATTATAAACTTAAGTACAATATGCTCGAAAAACAAGTATATGCTTTAGTTAAATCTCTCAAATTCTTCATGATCTATTTGTAGCATTCAAAAACTTTAGAATATGTACCTAATGAACCAGTCAAGGAGATTCTTACATAGCTTGATAGTGAAGGGAATAGGGGGCACTGGATAGCGACAATTATGGAGTATGATGTTGAAATCAGACCAGATAAATTGATTAAAGGGCAGGGTTTGGCTAAACACCTTGCAGATTCAGACTGTCAATATTTAGGACTTCATTTGGTGGAAGATCAGTCAGTACAAGAAAGTGTACCAGCAGAACAAAATAAGGAACATATTCATGATAAATATGTTGATTCCTTGTGGTATAGTAATATATTTTATTTTTTGTTATATTTACAATGTCCTCCTGATTTGACTAAAAGTGAATGTAGATCATTAAATATCTGATCCATGAAGTATGTTTTGATTGATAAAATATTATACTAGAAAGACCTTGTATGATTGTTATTGAAATGTTTGGATAGGCATGAGGTTGATTCAGTTACTGCAGAATTGCATGGGGGTGCATGTGGATATCACATGTATTAGAAAGAAACAACATACAAAATTCTAAGAACAGGATATTATTGGCCCACCCTTTTTATTGATGTTTATTCTCAGGTGAAATCTTGTGTGGAATGTCAAAGGTTTGCAGGGAAGCACAAATTGCAATCTCTACCTTTAAAACCTATTACAAGTAACCTTCCTTTTCAAAAGTGGGGTTTAGATTTTATAGGAGAGATTCATCCTCCCTCAAGTGGCCAACATAGGTGGATTTTAACAGCCACCGACTTCTTTACTAAGTGGGTGGAAGCAATTCCCACAAGGAAAGAAACAGATAAGGTCATTGTCAATTTTCTACAGGAAAATATCTTGAGCAAATTTGGATGCCCTAAGGAATTTATTACTGATAATGCTTAGGCATTTAAGTCTAAATCCATGATTAGTTTTTGTGAAAGAGATGGCATCATACTAAATAACTCTACACCCTATTATTCACAAGGAAATGATTTGGTAGAGTCCACAAATAAAAATATTGTCAGCAGTATTAAAAAGATGTTATCTCAGGAAAAAAAAAGGGGTTCAGGATACTATACTAAAGTATGGCCTTTGGGAATACCAGATGACTACAAAAATATCCATTGGCACTTCTCATTTCCAACTTGTTTATGGTAGTGTTGCAGTATTTCCTATCCAACTAAGCTCTCCAGTAATCAAATGGTTGCAGGACATCAAAGAAGAACCAAATGAGGTAAGTATAAGGATGTTTCAGATAATCCAATTGCAACAAGAAAGAGAAGCTCTAATAGAAAAGGATGAGATTTTTAAATGGAAAGTCAAAAAACATTTGATAAAAGGGATAAAGAATAAACTTTCTTGGTGAATGATATGGAACTCAGATGATATGCACACATAGATGAAAAGGGAAAACATGGAAATTTTGATAACTTATGGTTTGGACCTTTTAAAATTGCTAAAATTCTGGGAAACGATACCTTTGTGCTACAAAACTTAGAAGATGAGGAAATTCTAGACCCTCTTAATGAGCATTTTCTCAAACAATTTTACACGTTTTAATATCAGAGAAAACCACACTTCATTGTATATACCAGTGTAGATTTCAGAACTTGAATAAGGACTCCAACCCAATGGTTGTATAAAATGTGTAGTTTGATTAATTTGCAATAATCATCAATTTCAGTCAAAGGCATCTAGTCTACACTTTCTTGAAGTCTCACAGGGAGAACTTCATCCCCAAACGAAGCCAGATGTTGGTACTGGATTTGTAGCCATAGGTTTATTGTACATCCCTGGGAAACTTTTAGGTCTGTTTTTATAACCCTAATATCTTTTTTCATTTTATGTATTTTGTTAATAAGTCAAATTGTTGGCTCATGATTTTATCAAATTATATATATATGCTTTCATTATATATTACATGGTTTTAGATTGTTTTAGTTGGTTAATAATATAATATATATGCTAGTCTAAATACTAACATTCCAGTAGCGAATATTAAACTTTGGCTAAGTTAAGCATTGCCAGAATGACAAAGGAGTTTCAGGAATTTCAATGGTTATGATTAATCTTGTAAAGCGATAAATGGAGGAAAGACGTGACTCAAGCTCAAAACAATGTACCTGTTTGTATCATCATATGAGTTGAGAGACTGAGATGTATCATTAATGAGAATGGTTTTCATGGAAGTACCAAATAATTTCATATCAATCATTTCATAACACTTGGTATGAGCAGAAGAACATGTCTTTGCAGGTTTGAAATTTGCAGTTCCAGTTACCATCGTTGCTATGAAGAAAATGAGCAGTAAAAAGCATTGGTTTGAGCCAGTTGACATGCAATGGGCTAAAGAATATCTTAAATGTGCATAGTTGATAAAAGATGAAGGTTAGTTTACCTTTTTCAAAAAAATTCCAAGGTATAATGTCGAAGTCTCTAGGGAATTTGCCAAAAGGTTCACGAGTACAAGAGTTGATTTCACTAGTGTTAGCTTCAATGTTACAGAACATTCAATCACAGAAGCCACTGGATTAGCCATAGATGGAGATAAAAGGTAAAAAAATTCCCTTTTGAAGTTGATTTAGGTTTATTTCTTATGTCGGGCCATGAAACCCTAGACTGGAATAGGGGAATTCACAGACATGCTTTGAAGGAGGAATGGTGACAGATATTGAGCATTATTCAGCGATATATCACCTGTGAGGGTCATTTTGAAACGATTTGCATGTATCATTTGCATTATCTTCTTAATGTAGCAGGAGTATCAAGGTTGAATCTATCCTTTTACCTATTGAAAAGTTTATCAAAAATGGTAGTCCAAGTAAAAACTCATACAGACCACACTCCTCACAGTGTTTTTCAGCGTGGTATAATTAAATTGTTGATTGATAAAGAATTGGAAAATAAAGAATGGACTTGGTCTCACTTTCTATTATGATCTGGTTTTAAAGTTGAAAAGCCGACTGATACAGAATTGCAAGAAGGGAAAGAAACCCCAATGAAATTGAGGAGAAAAAATGTAGCTAAAGTGAAGCAAGAGTTTGAAGATATGAAGACTATTTCATATGCGAATGCAAAAGCTTATCTGAATGTAGAGGAAATGGAAATGACTCCTAGTACCCCAGGTTTTGTAGAGGAAGCTTTAGTTGTGGAGAGAATGAGAACAATGAGCATGCCAAAGCCTGATATTCCAGTTATTAAGAAGACCTATGCTCGTGTTAGGAATCTTGAAACAGTTAAATGGCAGCCTAAGACCTGGCCTACAAATAAAATTCATATGAATATGAATAAGCTTCTTAACTCTAGGATTCAAGAACAAAAGATGATCGAGATTAAAGAATATTCCAGTGAAGAAGACACTCAGTCCAGAAGGATCTAACGTATGATATCTAAATCCCTTGAAAGTTTTGAAGAAAACATTAGATTGATTTTAGATGTACTAGTGAAGAAATTCGTAGAAAAGGGTAAAGAGGTCATGTCTATACTAAGAGAAGGAACAAGCAAAAAACACTCATGTGTAGAAGAAGATATGGAATGTGCCCAGGCTCTACATCCTAAAGGTTCAGCTGAAGAGCACACGATCTCATTGCCTAAAATTTCAGTAGAGAATCATATCAGGAAAGAGATAGATGATTTGGATGAAATTATCCATAATAGAGAAGAAACGGAGATTACGAGACTTAGGAAAGGTTTGGATCATTATAATGCCCAACACTCACATCTAAATCAACTTAATGATCGTCTTGTGAGTGTCAATGACATGAACAGACAAGACCTTGAAGAAATTAATGTGAACTATGCACAGTTGGTTCAGGTTACTGAGGAAGCAGTTAAGAGGAGGAAGATGTCCCAATAAGAAAATGCCAAATTGCTCAAACATAACTAGGAATTATAGGGAAAGGTGCCATCTATAGAGGAGGAACTCAGTCAACTCCGAAGGAGATCCCGGGCGTTATATGGTTTCACTATACTGACATAGGCTTCTCTCAAGCTATGGCAGGATGGCAAAGACAAGTCCTAATGATCTACAAACAGTTTAGATGCCAAAATTTTGAAGTCAATTTGTTTTAAATTTTATTGTTTAATTGGCAACATATCATTTGTACTTAAAACTCCTTTGATGATGTAATTAAACAGTATCTATTTTTGGACTACTTCGATCCTATATGTTTGAATCTATAAACAGCTTCTAGAAGGTTTTATTTTGTATAAATATAGAAGTATAAGATAGGAAAAAGGGTTGTTGATAACATAGGATCGGATAAGGGTATCTAGCATAGTATTAATTCTAAAACTTCTTTTGAATCATGTAAGTATTGTTTGGAATTGTATGAAGGATGAAAATATGTTATGAGCCACTTTGACTTATAATTAAATGCAAATACAAGTCAATGTTTTTTATACAGTTATGTTATGATTCTTACAAATGATAGTGTTTTTATCTTTTGTTTCTCATTAGCAGTCTTATGTACTTGTATCCCTTTTATTCAGAATGTTTTTCTACCTAAAAGTATTTACCTTTGATATATGTATCGACTGTTTGTTGTCACATGAATAATTCTTAGAGTTGGCTCATGTAAGTCTATTGTTTGTAGTCTTATACGATTACATCGTCCGTGTTGTTATTTCTTGAATGTACTTATTGGTAATTGTTTTTTGCCTAATCACTACTCTATCCACCCTTTTTTATTTCTTTCTTGTTATTATACACCATAAAATCAAAGATTCAAATCCTAAACCTTTAGTTTATAACTTATGAGATGCATGGGCTTTGTACCATAGTAGTCTAGTACAAACTCCAGTACTAAGAGGTCTAGTGGGATCATTGTAGTCCCAATTTTCTACTTGTGAGGATGCAATTAGGATGCATAAATCATTTCCCTATTTATTATAACTTTGGGACGAAGTTATTATTAAAAGGGGGTGTATGTTGTTCCCTCCTTTGTTTAGATGTGATGTACATGACACTTATTATTATTTGAGGGAATTATGGCTTAAAGGATGACCAATTAAATAATGTGTTCATGTTTTTTTATAAGTTTAAAATTTGATTGATTTTCTCTTATTTATTAATGATTAATGATTGTTAAGATGTTTGGAAATGTTCTTGATCATTTGATAAGTGTGATAGGGAGGTCATGAGTTTATGAGAATGCCAAATTTCATTAATGGAAAAAGACTTTGGATTGAGATTGGTTCATACATATCATTGTGATTTATGTAAATCATACTGTTATGTATTTTTTTCAGATATATCTATGTGTCAACTCAATGTATAGAGACATGATATATTTCCCAAATTTTCCCACACATGAACGTCAAGATCTATGAAGTTTTTACTGAAGTTTTATTCGGTTTCATAAGTTTAGGAGAATCAATGTTCCTACTTTTCCTATTAGCACTCATACTCTATGGGCACAAGGTTAGTATGGGTATGATGTGGGGAATTCCCTCCACTGAAACCTTATAATGTCCAGCCAGTTAATGGGAAATTTTTTGATGATTCATTTTTTACCATTATCAAAGGCCAAAAAAACTGGTTCAACATTATGGATTGCCTACATAATTTTTTCTTGGCTTCAACCTTGAATATTTAATAGGCTAATATGTAGTGCTATTGAAAAAACTAGATTCCAATACATCTTTGTATATCTGGACAAAATTGGACCTGGATTCAACAAGGATAAATTTAAGTTCTTAGATATCCCTTTTTCCTATGGATCTTCCCTCACGAACCTTTAGGAGTTTGTAATCCAACACATTGAAAGGAAGATTTATAAATAGGTCACCAAACTATAGAAATATTCCATCAAATTTTAGATTTTCTCCAAAATGCTAGCATCCACTCATGTGTACTACTTCTTTTGTTGGGTACCTTCGCTTGTAATATTTTCTCATCTAGAATAATTCCCTTATCTCTTTTATCTAGGCTGATATAGTTTAAAGGAAGGTTTTGCATTGAGTTAACTAAGAGACATGATATACCTAAAGGGAATATGGGGGCCTAGAAATTATCAAAATTAGGCTTTAAACATAGGTCTTATGTGCCAAATTGATCAGTAGAGTGTTGACAGAAAATAGGATTGGAAGTTCCTTCTTAGGTTTTGTATTGGCTAAGGGGATCCTATGGGAAAGATACCTATAAGGTTCTTCCCATGGAAACTTTATAGCTAGTAAGTCATTATTTAGAAAAAAAATACAAGTTTCCTTTGTGATTCAAAGCATTTAGAAGGCCTAGCAGGTCATTAAGCACTTTCTAGCTTATAAGTAACCCACTATTCAAAGAAACCTTTCATTCAAATCCCATCGTCTTTGGTGATCTTCCCTTACTTGTTTATATGGAAATTGGTTGGCCAAATCTCCTTGTTTATAGGAACATATACTATATCAAAAATGGATTTGTGTCATGAATGATTTGGTGGTTGATTAGAATCAAACCTAGATTCCCTAACCTGACTTGAAGATCAATTTCCACCTAACCAACTTGGATGACATTGTTGTGGAGTGTGTTAAAAGTTTCATTCCCAACCAATGTTCTCTAAATCTTGGCCTTCCTACGCCAAGAGCTTGGTGGAGAGATATGAAGTAAGGAAAAATTGTGACTTTCATGAAATACAATCATACCATGGACTATAAACTTGTCTCTGCTCAAATCTATCCCTAGAGGGCCTGCTAAATAATCTCTAGAGATATAAAGTTAAACGTAGAACTTGGTTTTCCATGCTTTGAAGTATTTGGAAGACTATTTTAGAAACTAATAAAACATTCTTTACATGGTTTTTTTCCTTAGTGGGGATCCCCTTAGATAAAATATTAGCTAACCTATGAATTCATAGCTTGTAGTGTCCTCAATGCAAGTATCCTAAGACCTTGAAACATTTCTTTTGGTTTTTTATGCTATCCAAATATGCCTACTATTCCAACAATACATCCCTACCTCTTTATCTTGGGAAGCTAATTGACTTGGAAACTAGCTTCCCTAGGATCTGAATTCCCATTTTGATTGGTTCCTTATTAGTATTGAAGTTTTATTTTGTCTTTGGAAAAAGAGGTGTGATTGTATATTTATTTATTCTATCGGCAAGCTTCCTTTGGTGTGATGGAAATCGATATGTGCTAGCATGTCCTTGTAGATTGAGGCGAAATCATGTAAGGTGCACTTAGAGATGGAACAATTATAGTAGCTTCTAAACTATTGGCATGACCCCCTTACAATATGACACATGTGTTTGTTGGCCCAGAGCTTACTACCACCTATGTGCCTTCTTGAATTACCTTAATAGATTCTTTAGTGGGAATACCTTGGCACTGAGTTGGTAATTTGGTTTGAGATAATTGTTAGTTTGCATGCAACCTCTCCATTGGTCCACCACAATGTATGGACAAAGACATTCCAACCTTGGCTCTTGCAATCTCAAAACGCCCTTAACTCAAAGAGGCTAATGACCAAAACCTATGGAGGTTGGCTTACCAATTATTAGATGAGGTTAGCCTCTAATGATCATGACCAAAAACCCTAGTTACTAGGTTAATATGTAATGTTGTTGTCTCATGATCTTAAGTTTATTTGAAACCACTCACATATTCCAAGTGGAAAAACCTATTTTTTCGAACCAAATGACTACTTTCCAATTCACCATTTTGTTTTTAGTTGAGAAAAGACAAACTTTCTACCACGATGTAGAATGATTAGTTTTATATCCACCCTTTACATATGTTGCTTATAAAATATAAAATATGTGTGTGTGTGTTTAATGAAGTTGTAAATTCTTTGATGTTAATATTGTTTAAAACTCAATGTTATTTTCTTGTAAATATAAATGTAAATTATTATATAATGTTATAAGATGTTAAAACTCTATATTATTTTCTTGTAAATATAGATGCAAGTTATTATATAATGTTATAAGATGTTATAAGATGTTATCGTTGTAATGATTTTTGTTTCATCTTTAATTTTTTAATTAAAAACACTTTGATATATATTATTAAAATACATTAATAAATATTATATTTTCCAACTTCTAAGCACAAAATAATTTCAACATGAAACTCAAAACTAATTACCATTTTCAATATATAACTCAAAATGACATGACAAAGATTTTAAAGCAAGAGGCCAATTAGTTTTAATTTTAAATGTGATTGTGAGAGCCACCTACTTATCTAAGGTATAGTATACCTTATTATTTTAAACCATCTAAAGTAGAAGATGCTTCATTATTATTTTTATTATGAGTCATCTTACTATCTAAGGTATAGGTTAATTCCTTATTATTATTTTAAATTAGAAGACTATCAGGTGGCCACCCTTTAAATGATAAGGGAGTAATATAAATAATGTTGGTGAAGATTTTGAGAATTTGAATTTATGAATTATTAAAGCTGGTTAAGATTTTGAGAATTTGAATTTATGAATAGAGTAATATAAATCATTTTATTATCATTAAAGTTAGTTAGTTGGCAAAGTAAGAGTGGTTTTATTTTACATCAAAGTTCAAATTTTATAGATATATATTTATCATTGGAGTTTGGTGTGCCTTAACATCATTGTGGTTAGGTTGATTATGATACCAAGAATCGATGTTTTAGCATTGACGGTTTTTTCATCAACCGACAATAAGGAAGATCAACATATTCTATAAATGGTATGTACCAACTAAGTTTGATTTTTTTTTAAGTATATACCAAATAAGTTTGACTGTTTTTTTGTTAGTATAGGAACGCACTAGTAAGGATTTGAGAAGTCATTAGGTGTTATTTTTATTTTTATTTTTAATTAGATTATATATTTTTTATTTAATTATTTTAATTAAATTATATATTTTTTATTTAAATATTTTAATTAAAAAAATTGTATAATGTTAAATAAATATAAATATTAGTGATTTGTTTTTAAATATAAATTAGTATAAAGAAGTAATCATTCTTTTTAAAAATAATGTTATTATTTTTATTAATCAATTAAATTTTATTAACTCAAATTAAAAATAAACAATTATAATTTATATATTAAAAAATAATTTAATATTTTTCAAGTTTCAATGTCATTGCAATTTATCTACTTAAAGTACACATTATTAAAAACAAATAAAAATAAAGTCAATCTCAAATGAATTTTACTTTAGAAATGTCTTTTTTAGTAATGAGTATGTATTTTCAAATTTTCATAATATTTTTAAGTAATGACTATTTGTATTTTCACATTTTCATTTTTTCTTAATTGTATTTTCACATTTTCATTTTTTCTTATTTGTATAGTATCTAGTAAAATCTATAAAAGATTAATTAAAAAGCTAAAAAAATGATATGGTTTTAATGTATCAAACAAAATTAAATATCAAACTTTCCTTACGATGGGTATCTATAGGCCAACTACGTGAAAGGAGAACAAGACTCCACTTGGCTCAACTAAATGTATGGCACAGGGGGCACTTAACGCAATATGATGGCATGTGAGGTGATGAGAAAGGCAAGTTAAGGGAATGGGGAATGATGAGCCAAGGTGACACTCTACTCGGCACCGACGAACGAGTACAGTTTTAAATGAGGTGTGGTTCAGGGAACATTATGGCAAGTTCATACGTGTATGCAGTCATAATCGTTCTAGGAAGCAGAATTACCTTGTATCGGTAGAGATTGAAAATGATTATGAAGGTAAGTTTGGCTTCCTTTACTGGTGTTTATAACTGGTTTATTTCCTACCTTCGCTTAGCAAGTCGTATGTCTTCTTGTTCAAATCCTAGGGTAATTACGCAGGGAAGTCGCAAAGGGTGGTGGACAAAGCGTATATGGCCAAAAGTTTTAGAATTGTCAGAGCTTAGGTCACATGTGAGAGATTTCCTCATAGGTTCAAAAATTTGAAGCCTGGCAATAAACTTGAAAGGGTCTTGGTGTCTAGTGTGTTGGAGTTGAGGCTTTCTTTGGTGTCTTGTCATCTGTAAGCCTTAAATGACTTATGGCCTCTTATTCTCATTATTTGGTTTTTTTCCTTCATAATTTGTTTGCTTGGGTAGAATTTTGGACTCCCTCAACATGGGATCCCTCAAAACTTGCAAGCATGGTCAAGGGAAAGAACATTGCTTGCAAGCAACAACACCCCACTCATATGATGAGGGTTTTACAAGAATCTGACATTGCCAAATCCATCTACAACAAATATATCTAAGGTTGTGTACATGAACAAATCAAAAAAATGGAGTGTGTTGAATGGGAATGAAATGCTATCAAGCTTGAGGACATCTAGGATGAGATGGGTCCAACGGTGGAAGATGTTGGTTTATCGAGAACTAGACACACAAAATAAACAAAGATTGTTACTTTGTATTAGTAGCTCAATACTTTGTTGGGAAAATCCTTTAGAGAGCAAGAAGAGGAGAAAAAAATCCAGTATGTTGCAATAGGATGACATCTAATAGAAGATGGGGTAGGCTCTAGCTACCCTCAAATTGATTGCCTATGGGCAAGTGGAATTGGATGACAAGATGAATGAACTGGAAAGGTAAAAGACAAGCATGGCCTTCTGAGAGAGGTTACCATAGGGGAAAGCAGGCTCCGCACCAACAAATCCCAAGGTTCCTACTATTGTTATCATATCAAATGATCCTTAGCTCTAAAGTTGGCTATACTGTTAGTTTTTTTTTAGGACAAACTACATAGTAGTAAATAAGGTAGGGTTAGATAGAAATCTTAATCATAGGCTTAGTCCTCTTAGGTTGTTTAATATTATTTTTTCCAACCTTAGATAGTTTGAAATACGCTTTGGTACTATTATAAACTAGGAAACGGATGACAAACTCATATTATGTGCCTAGTATGGTTTCCCAAGTGGCAGGATAGCCATGGATTTTATATAAATATCAAACTATATAAGAGCTCAAGAATTCATACAAAAAGGAAGAATAATGAATTCCAATAAGAGGTGGTGTTTAAAGACACAATTACAACATTTAAGCTTAAGCCAACATATCTCAACATATGGAATTGTCACGTTCTATTACATTTTATTTCTTGATAGACTCATCCATAGGATCATCTATATATAATACAAAGTCTAACTAGCTCCCACATAATTATAAGGAAGACATACTCAACTTTTACTCACTTAGGTCTGCCTAGATCTGTAGATTTTCTACTTCAACATGTACGCTAGTTAGCTAAGTTTGGACCATGCTTATTTGGTTTGATTAACAAGTTGATTACCAACTTGACCTCTTAATGAATTCCCCAATCAAAATTCAACCATGGATTGATTATCTCTTGAAGATATAGAGGTGTGATGAACCTATTGTTCAACACCCCCTTGTCACCACATTTTTATGTACATGTAGGATGTGGATTTATACGCTTACATGTAGAGCCCCCTTAGTCTACTTAGTCCAAAGTTTCCCATACTTAGGTTTTGTCTATGGTTTTACAAAGATATCAACGATTTGATCATTTGTCTTGAAATAAACAAGAGACATGACATTTTCCTCTTCCAACTATCTCAAATAATGGACATGAAGGTCCATATGTTTCATTTATTATGAGCAACAAGTTTTTTAACAACTTGTATTACACTTTGATTATCATGATATGTCGTAGTTGACTTCCTAAAAGGAAAATGAGCTCACCCATTCGGTTGTAAATCCACACAACCTCTATAGCCAAATTAATTGCACCTCTATATTCAACCTTTGTGATCAATAAGGAACCTTCCTTCTACTTTTTATAAAACCAAACTATGGCTCAAGGTCGAAGATTATATATATAATCAAATGTCGATTTTTATCATATCCATTTCCTTAACTATTTGAGTCAGTATAAACAACTGAATGGTTCATATTCTTGTTGCAATAATTTATAGAAAGAAAAGTGTACCCTTGAAATAGGGACAACCCTCTTTGAATGTGTCAATTTGATATTTATTTCATATTTATTTCATATTGCCTTATCTTGGAGACCACACTTACAAAAAAAGATGTACTAGGTCAATTTTGAGTCAATTGGATGATATTAGTAATGAGTTGCACCTATAGAGTAGCATAGAATTTTAAAGAATCACTCTCCTTAGTCAATGCCACTCATGATTGACATAGTGTAGTGCATGGATTATAACCTTTCGTCTTTAACCTATGTAATAAATCCAAAATACATTTAGGTTGATGAATAAAGATATCATCATCCATTTACAAAACATGGATGCCTAGAAATAAATGCAACAAATTGAGGCAGGTCATTTCAAAACTATTTGTAGTTTTTTCCTCAAATCCAAGATTGTGTTAGCTCTACCACCAGTAAAGATCAATTCGTTGAGATATAGAGAAATACAAAAATAACATCATTTGCATCTAAAACATAAATAATGTGGTATAATTCACATCATATGAAACAAAACTTAAGAAAGATTGCTTTATGGGCTTGTTTCAAACCATATAAGGATTTCTACAATTAAGACACAAGACTTCCATCCTTCGCAAAGCTTGGGAGTTTCCCTATACAAATATCCTTAGTGAGATCACCACATAAGAAAGCACTCTTTACATTCATTTGATGTACCTCCCATCCAAAATCAACAACAAGTGAAATGAAAACTCTAGAAAAATTCATCTTTGCAACATGGGAAATGGTCTCGAGCTAGTCAATACCTTCCTATTAAGAATTTATTTTTGCAAATAGTCGAGCCTTATTCTTGTCGAAAACACCTTCAAATATGAATTCAGTCTTGTAGACCTATTAACTTTTCACTAATTTTTTTCCTTGTGGTTAATGAACGAAGTCTTGAGTTTTATTCCTCGTTAAGAGATCATACTCTTCATTTACATTACATGCATCAACATCAATAGCTTCAATTTTCTTAAATTTCCATTAGACAATACAAATATCCCTTATAGGAATAATGTTTACATTAAATTCATTGTGAGAGTCCACACTTGAGTAGTTAGGCAATCCAAGACTTATAGCTACTTTAATGTAAAATGATCACTACAATTCAAGTTTGTCAAAGGAATCTATCATCCAATAAACAATTTAATGGATAGGTTCGTTGATGTTGCATAATATTTGTCCTATTCATAATTCTTCTGGATTTCAAATGGATCACTTATTAGAAATCCAAAAGATTATTTCAATAGAGCATCACCTAAAGTATGTTCATCAATTACAACATCCCTCTTTCAAACACCTTCTTGCTTAACTTGATTAAGGAACTTGTAGGATTTTGACTCATTAGAGTGGACTAGCATAATACAAGCATGACTAATTTCCTCCAATTTATTTCTCTTATCATCTGGAATATAATATAAAGTTATACATCCACACATTCCAAGATGTTAAACTAATGATTTTATTCCATTCCATTTCTCAAGATAGGTCAATCCCATACAACTTTAGTCAAAATCATGTTTAAAATTAGGTGATTTTAGTAGAAAACAACTTTTCTTAAAATGGGAGGGTATTATTCCCTACTCTAAAATTTCATATTAAATCCATATATCATAAAATGAAAACATGTACAGCTACTTTATTTTTAATATAAATGTGCATATTCATATCCATGTATTATCCAATAAATTCAACACATTACATAAATACCATTCTAAGTAAATCAGTTCAACATAGCCAACAATAGGAAAATATTAATGTATTTATATTCTTTTCAAATGAAATACAAGTGCAAGGAATTATCTCTTATAACACTTGTCTTGGATTATGGAGGGGTTGCTGTAGGAATCTACCTTGCTCTCAACCGACCCTTGGGAATCTTCCTTTCTCACAAATGAGAATTGAAATGGTCAGTGAGTTACCCCACGTATAACACCTAGACAGTTTCATGCACCTATATTTCCATATAGAGTATATCACTTATCATAAGCCTTGTTATTCCCGGGGTATCTCACTTGTCACAAGCACCTTTATTCCTGATTTCCTCCGTTTCTCCCAAGCCAATGTCCACATTCCTTCTATAATAGAAGATGAAGGATTTCATTACCAAAAGTAATGACCCTTCTCTTTTACATCATAACTTTTGGTTATTACGCCAGAAAAATAACTAATTACTTTTAATTTTTTATATTTTGTTCTTATTTTCAAGAACTCTTATTTTGTTTATTACATGGGGAAATTGATATGTGAAATTATCCCCTCCTTGAATTGATGATTTCCTCATCGTCCTTGACCCCATCCGCATCAAAAATTTAGTATGAGATATTTTTGTTAAACATCTTGTAAAAAATATTCAACTTCTTATTATTTTATTTTATTTTTTCCCTCAAACGTCATCATGAAAGGCATATATCAACAAACATCGATAAGTTAGTATAAGACCGAACAAAATCTAATAATAACATAATTATAATAAGCTATATTCCAAAGATGAATATTGAGTGGTATTATTTCTCGTGGCGCATAATCTCAACATAATTCTCATAGATTATCATGACCTTCACTTTCTAAATTATTATTCATTAGAGAGCACATCCTAAATATGTTGTCTCTTATGATCTCAAATTGGAATTTCTCTATAACTTTGAGATAGTTAGAAGTTGGAAAATAAATTTGTATTTCACAATTGGAAAAGGACTAGTCAACAGTTGGAAAAGAATTAGTTCACAATTAAAGACTTATTCGCAAACCATATATTTAGGTCATGACTAAATATCTAAATGGTATATTATGAGATTAATACAAGTACTTAACTATATATTCAACCATAAATTAAGACTATATATGCCAAAGTTACATACCTACATGTTCTAATTATAAATATACACGATATAGTTAAGATTGTACATAGATCAATTATATGTATTAACCATGTTTAATAGACTTATGATGAATTTATATTGGCAAGAATGAGTAATAGTTTCCATAATTATATCTGTCTACAATTCATACATGTTTTAAATTGCATGTGTGTTATTTGAAATTTTTATTATTAGTATTAGTATTATTGACACATCAATCTATACATCAACAATGAAAATACCATAGTTCAACTTGATATTTAGAGTGAATTTCATTGATCTTCTAATATAAATTGTTTTCATACATTGTTAACTATCTATTAGTTGTATTACTTCATTAGTAGATTTGAAACATGCATAGAATATTGTTATTGTTGTTGAACATGAAATAAGGCTATTGAAATTAACTTGAATATTTTGAGATTACATCACTAAATGCAAGTCATTGTCATTTCCACTATTGTTGATCCACATAAACCCAAAACTTACACCTTCCTCTACTAATATGAATACATAGGAAACACTGCTTGGATTTTAACTAGTAAAAACTTGACCATAATACTATGTTGCAGATATGTATATGTAAGAATCTCTAAATAATTAACTTGACCCATGATATCACATGTAATTTCCATACATAAAATGTAATAAACAAATATATGAAACATAATTTTGCATATATATATTTAGACAAATCTAGTAAAGACATATAAATCTAGTAAATATGTATATAAATCAAAAGAAAAATAATTCATATTTATCCAATTCAAGATTATTATTAAAATGATAAATAATTTTAAATGATCAACTTATATAGAGTGATCAAGTGTTGATTTATATATATTAATTTTGTCACGCGATTTACATGCACTCTCCCTTGTTTGAAATTTTCTCCATCCCTGGAGAAACTCTAACCTCTACACATTTTTCTTAATATCAATCAATTAAACTAAAATATTAAAAAAATTAATGAAGGAAGGCACACACCAAGAGGCCAATAGGCTAATGGATGATATCTTAAAAATTATTTGACACTAGATTTGTTCCATATTAAGCAGTAAATAATAGCCCCTATGAAACATATTGTTGAAATGCATCAGGTAGGATTCAGTAATAGGAAGTGAACTGTGATGGGTGAAATTCAATGGTGACTATGGTAAAATTGTACTGTGTTCCATCATAGATATGGGTTCAAAATCATACACAAATTATGGGGACGACAGAGATTGGATGGACTACATTGAAGATACTCTTTAAGAGGCATAATTTTTTAATCCTATTCTCAGTTGACAATATGTGATATGAAGCGTAGATTGGATGTAGCAGGGATCCATGATGGCACTTTTTCAAGGGGACTCCTTTTGTTAGGTGAAAAAACCCTAGGTATACCTATCACTCAACCTGACATGAGGGCTACATTCTCATCATCCCCTGTCAATAATCAGAAATAGGAAATGGAGGAAAGTGTACAAAGGATAGGGATGGATTCTCAAAGGATTTGGTAGGTATCATAGGTCAATCAGGATTTAATACTTTTGAAAGTTGGGTTTCCCCAACCCAATGAGGGATAACCATATCTTTAGATACAATTTGTCTCCGAAAGATGCTCAAAATTTAGGATTTTTTGGAGCCATAATAGGTCTTGAATAGTTACATGGAAGTTGTTCAAGCCAGGAGAAACCTACCATGGCTAAGAAAAAAAGGTCAAATTGTTAAAGGTAGAAGTGACACGATTGAGTTAGTTGTCACCAAGGACTTGTCAATGGAGACAACCATGAAGCTATATTGGAAAATCCTCTTTTGGGATTTTGCAGGGAGGAAGGTAGGGTTTATTGGTGTGGTTAATTAGGTCACAAAGAATGGTTTTCAGTGATATCATGCATTCCCACTTTCCATATACTATGAAAATGGTGGATTCATTTCTACTTTCATTTTGAGGAGGATGTAGAGAATATTATGCAGAAAAAATGGTTTTGGGATTCTACACTACTAGTAAAGTAACCCTGGAAGCCCTTATTCAATATTGTAGAGGCTAAAATAGTAAAAAACACCATGTGTTTAAAATCCTTGGTCTACCATTCAAATGGTGGTCTGATGAAGGTTTGCAAGCAATTGGAGATACACTAGGGGAACTCTTGCAATTGATGAGAGCTATAAAACAAATAGTCAACACATTGTGGCTCGTGTCCTAGTTAATTTGAATGTGAATGAAGGACTACACAAGACCCTTGTCCTAGTTTGGGAAAACAAGAGACTCAATTTGTAAAACAAATGCACAAATGTCCTAGTGTGTGTGATGTGATAAGTTGGTAAATTTAGTAGATACATATGCACAAAGTTTGATCACCCACAAGTGAGTGTCGAAGAATACTACAATGGGACCGTATTAATCATATCAAGGCCTAGAATATTTGAATATGTTTGTAAAACATCCTTCACTTTCCCTGCAAACTTAAAGAATCGATAAATTGGAAGTTCCATCTACAAACTCCTTTAGCGACGACCCATCGATGGTGTTCATTATGAACTAGAGACAATGCCAAGATGATATTATCCAAAAATTTCAGGATATGGGATTTTATCATGTTCAGGTTGTTGTTAGTGTATTAATGGGATCTCTAGTGGACACCCTTTTGAACTCAAGGTTGATCTTAGAATCATCAAACCAGGTAACAAAAGTCCCACAAAACTTGGATGTTTCTTCTTCTTTAAAGTTTGTTTTTAGAGATAATAAATTTTGAATTTGGCTACTATCCATATATATCTATTGAATCCTGGTAGAGAGGGTGTAATAGAGCCTACAAGTGGTTTTTAGAATTTTTACCTTTCTCCATTGTCGGACTCCAAAAATGTATCTCTCATGTTAGGTGTAATACCAATTACAGCAGGTTTGCAAGTTGATTCATATAATTAAACACAGTTAAACTTAAATAATGTCACACCACAACATCAACACATTACCCTAGAAACCTTTCTCCCAGACTAAATCCAACAAACTAGTGATATTTTACTCATCCATTAATCAAATACTCAAAATAGGTGTTTACAACCATGACTTGCTATACCACAAATCAAACTTCATTGCATGATAAAGCTACACATGACTCATCATAGTATAGTACATCATGCATAGACATTACATATTACTTACAGATGCAATACGACTAACTTATCATTAATGAATATCCATAACTTCCTAACTAATTTCATTTATTTTGTTACAATCGACTTGATTGGGTCAATTTTGGTTGATTTCTTGTTGAATTTTTTTTCATTCCATCAACTTTCTGTTGACCAATCGAATTCCCATCGACCAATCAACTTCCCATCAACCAGTCGATTTCCTTTGACCAAAAAACTGTTACATTTACTTAGGTGACCAAACTTCCCCCGTCTATCACCTCCAAGTCCTTTCTATCCACATGGAAAGAATATAACATTCCCAACATTCTCCCAGTTGTTGTTTCTTTACATAAACATTATATTCAAAACTTCAATTCACTTTAATAGGGATGACAAGCCCATTGTTTCTCTACACTAGGAAAACTTCTTTGCGCCCACCAACTTGGTCAATGAATCTACAACATTCTTCATTGTGTCTACCTTTTCTAGTAATACCTTTTGGTTCTACACCATCTCCCTCACAAAATGGTATTGGACATCAATGTGTTTTTTCTTCTAATGATATGCTAGAGTCATTACCATGAATATTGCACTTCGACTATCACAACCAACCTTACAACATTATGTCTGAACCCAAAATCTAAGCACAACCTCTACAACCAAACAAATCACTTGCATGATTAAGTATTTGTCATGTATTCATCCTCAATGATCGATAGTGCAATGACCTACTGCCTTCTACTCATCCAGCTAAATTCTCCTCTGAAAATCATGAACATGTATCTGCTAGTCAATTGTTTGTGGTCGATATCTCCATCCATTGAAATCAAAATAACCATGTTCATTGATTTTCTTTTTTTTTCTCAGGATCTCCTCCATAACATATTACACGATCCAGCATGCCATACAGACACATGAATATGCTCTTAATTGTTGTCTAGTGCACTTTTCTAGGTGTCGACATATACATGTTCAGTACTCCCCACTACATGTGAAAAATATGGTCGAGTACATGCCATATCATACATCAAACTACTTATAGTACTAACATAGGGAAAACATAATATGTAATCTATTTGTTCTTATGTATTAGGACATTATTCAACAGATATCTTGACTCCCATAGGTATAGGAACCTTGATTGGTCTACTCTCCTACATGCTGAAAAATTTCAGACCTATCTCAACATATTTCATTTTCTTTAACCAGATCCTTCTACCTACATGATCTCCCTAAATTTCAATTCCAAGAATGCAATTTGTTGCTTTGTTATCCTTCATGTTGAGATTGGAGGACAGTTGCAGTTTCATCTCTTTTGTCAGATCCATTTTATTCCCGACCAACAACATGTCGTCGACATACAAAACTGCATATATGAAATGACCACCAATTTTCTTCCCATACACAAAATGATTAGCTTGAATTCTCACAAACCCTAGCTACTAGATATACATGTCAAACTTATGATAACACGTCATAGGTGATTGTTTTAAACCATATAGAGACTTCTTGAGCTTATAGAACAACTCTTTTTCTCCTTCCACAGTAAAGCATTCAAGTTTCTTCATATAAATATCTTCTTCAATATCACCATGAAGAAATGTTGCATTTACATCCATTTGTTCTATCGTGGTTCTATCTCAAGATCAAATTACGTAATTGAAGACAGTAGTGCCTTTATCGAAGTTATCTTAGTAACAAGAGAGAAAATTTCACCAAATTTGGCTCCCTCGACTTGAGAATACCCTTTCACTACCAGACATGCATTGTACTTCTCAAATTAACCTATTGCATTCAACTTTTTCTTGAACGCCAACTTACTGTCAATGGGTTTCCTTCCATTTGGTAATCTAACTAGATACCATGTTTCATTTTTATTTAAGGATTAATTCATTTCTTCCTTGGCCCTTTTCAAGAGTTTACTCTCTATTGAGTAGGTTTCTTCCTTTACAAACCTGGGATAGTCATCTATTGAAGATACTGAAAAAGAAAAGTGAGATTTAGGTCAACTATACCTTTATCATTGTTTCTTGATTAAGCATACCTCCTAATTTCTAGATTATTTTGTTCCACCTCTTCATCAGATTCAGTCAAATATCCTAAATCCACAATTTCGTCGTTCATTTCAAATTGTTGTTTTTCTACTTTTTCTCTGTTTACCTCTTCATCCTTTGAATTTTCTTCGACTTCTCTGAAGAACACATCTCGGATATAAACAACATTCTCTGTCATTAGGTTCCATAGGTTATACCCTTTCACTCCATCCTTGTACCCAATCAATATGCACTTCTCTCACTAATTGTTGAGTTTTGTTCCTTTATCCTTTCGAATATGCATAAAGGAACCACACCCAAACATTATGAGATGTGTAAGAGAGGCCATTTTACCAGCCCATGCCTTATATGGAGTCTTGTCAACCAAATATGATGACAACAACATATTCACCGGGGGACTTCCTCTACTTAAAATTCTTGTATGACTCCTACACCACTGAGCATGCTTTGTGATATCTCCATCATCATTATGTTCATTCTTTTAGCAACTCCATTCTATTGAGGCATGTATGGATTTATGTTTTGTTGAACTATACCATGTTGTCTAGAGAATTGATCAAACACATTTCCATAGAATTATTCTCTGATATCATTTCTCAACGCCTTCATATTTTTACCAGTATGATTCTTCCCAAGAGCTTTGAACTCTTGAAACTAATCAAAAACCTCATATTTCTTCCTCGAAAAATACAACAATGTCATTTTAGAGAAATCATATTTGAAAGAAGTGTAATACTAAGATCCTCCTAGCAAAGGAACTGACATCAATCCAAACACATCACTATGTATTAACTGCATTATTTCTTTATCCCTAGTAGCACCAGATGAGAACCTTACATTACTCTATTTACCATAAATACAGTGTTCATAAAAGTCAAGTTCTTCAGAGCAATCAGAGAGACCTTTAACCATACCTTTATTGTGCATAACATGAAGACCTTTCTCACATGGTCAATTTAACTCAACAATAAGGTATTATGTTGGACTCCAAATAGAGGATATTCACACTTTTGTTTATGTATGTTCTTACACCATATTGCATGTCTCTTTCTCAAATATAGACTACACACCTGCATTCCCCATCTTATTGGCTACCTAGGATATACAACACTTCTAGGAGTGTTCATATTCTTCCATCTTTCAGTTTAAATCTATATTTACCTTGTCCAACAATCCTAGTCAAGGAATAATATCCAAATAGAACATCACCACCATTGAATTTCTCATACTCAAAAAACCAATGTCTATGGAATGTCATATGATATGACACACCAAATACGATTCGACAAGAGTCACGATCTGAATTTGTACTTGTGGACTCCAAATACACATCGCCTTTCTCTTCTTGCAATGGCTTACCATCATTCTATTAACCTTCCTAATAGCCTTTGCCTTTCTTGACTTCCATTGACTTATAATTTAATTTATATTTCTTGGTTTTTCTCCATCACTGGAATTTTTTTATCATTGGACCAAGGGATCTAGTCTTAGATCTATCCCTTGAATTCGAGGAGGATTTTCCATTTCCTCTCTCGAATGTTCAACCTTGTACCATCAAGGAGTCATTATTCATACCTTCCAATTTCTTTTGTCACGTATCTTCTAGTAACATAGATGTAGAAATTCAGGCCTGCAGTAGATTAATTTCACTCACAGCAATTAACAATTGATCATGCAAATTATCAACAATGGAGACTGAATATGGAGCTGTAACACAAAATTATATTAACTGAGTGTACAATAGCCAACCCTGTAATAACATAGGCTGCTGAATATATAGAATACATGAGCAAATCGAATGCATGAGGAAGCATCCAAATCTAGCATAAAGCAGGCTTACCCAAAATAGGCAAATCCCCCATAGGTGTAAAAAGCTGATCCCAAATCTATCAAGGACCCCACGAATTAGCAAGGGTGCATGGGCAAGCTAAAGAGTGGTCAAATGGCAGCTCATACATGCAAAAGCATGGAGGAATGAGTGGAGGAGGAAGAGGCAACAAAGCTGATTCACCTCACCTAGTCTTGCTTTCCTATGTGCCTTAAAACACTGAAAAAGCAGGGAATAAAGCAGAAAAAGCAGATGGGCGCCTAGGAGGCCAGGAATAAAGCAGATTTGATTCCTAAAGCTCTCAAGGGCGCTACATGAGTCAAAGATGGCAAGTTTGACCTCTATGGATAGGCAATTAGCAACTTGCACATGGTGGGACTCATGGACTAGGCAAATAAGACAAAATAAATGAAATAATGTCTAAGTGGGTAAATACTATGGGTTGATTATTCTAACAATAGATGCAACCATAGTTTTATGGTTTATATCTTCAATGTGGTATTGTGTCTTCCAATAAACACCACCAGGTTATTCCAAGAATCAGGAAAATAACACATCAAAATATTGCATTCCTCATCCATGAAATTGATTCAACTTCACCCATCCTTATTAAATACAACTTATTCCAAAGAAACAACTTGTTTACCAAATATTTCAATTGTTACAAGTTCCTCAACTTTTCCCATAGCTTCTTTGCATGATTGCTTCTTACATTCAGTAATATAAAATATTCTATACAAATTTGTATTTTACTCCTTACCCTTCTATCATTATTTTTCTAGTATTTCTTCGACAAACATGTTGGAGTTATTCTTGGGTCGAATTAAATCCATTGTTCTCAATCTACAAGGAGATTCTCCATCTTAAGCTTCGAAAGATCAAAATTTTGTACATGAAATTTTTTTTATTTCTATCCTCAATGTGTTAGCCATTTTAAATATGAATCAATGCTTCCAAAAGACTCCCATTGTAATTGGTATTCCTCAGATCCAAGACCAAGACAAATCCTCAGCAACAAAGTGATTCCCCTATAGTCAAATATAGCTTTGATATCAACTATTGGGTCTAATACATATTACAACAGGTTTGCAAATTGATTCATAGAGTTTAAAAAAAAAAAACATAAATAATGGAACACACCAACATTACCACATTACATATAAATTACCTTGGAAACCTCTCTCTTGGAGGAAAACCAGCAAACTAATGACCTTTCACTCATTTATTAATCCAACACTCAAAACAGGTGTTTACAACCGTAGCTTGGAGGAAAACCAGCAAACTAATGACCTTTCACTCATTTGTTAATCCAAGACTCAAAACAGGTGTTTAAAACCGTAGCTTGCTATACCACAAATCACACTTCAATAAATGATCATTCTACACATTATTTCTCATAGTACAGTACATCATGCATTACATCTTATTTATAGATGCAATACAACCAACTACTCATTAACGACAATCCACAACTTTCTAACTACTTTTAGTTATTTTGTTACATTCAACTTGATTGGGTCAACTTGGTCGATTTCCCATTGAACTCCTATCGTTCTACTGAACTCATGTCAACCAGTCATTTTCCTTTGACCAAACAACTATTTTGGTTAGTCGGCCAACTAGACTTCCCTAGTTTGCTTCCTCCAACTTTAGTCAACTAGCAACTTTTCCATTCGATCCACATGCAAAGAATATAAAATTCGCAACATCTATGTTGGATTCCATAGGTCCTTGTTACTACTCCTAAACTATTTAAGTCTCCCACAATTGACAATATCCCCCGTGATGTTTTAGTCATTGGAAATTTACATGTGGACTTAAATAACCCTAACAAAAATGGATAGCCTTTATATACCTCCATGGAAGACTTGAAATTCATTACTACATCCAGTTTTGATGAGAATAAATGATCCCTTTATGAATTTAGACCCAGAAATGGTTGAGCAACTTCTAAATCATTCAAATCTAAACTTTTGGGATTGGATCTAGATCATAATTATCATCCCCTTCCTAATGGTCGACCATATACCCTAAGGAAGGCACAAGATAAATACATGTGAGAAATTAAACAAAGGGAAGAAACAACTTAATCAATGAGTACATAGTGCAAATCCCAACCCAACATTTGTTCCCCCGTGAAGATTCTTTCCATGAACATTCGTGGCCTGAGGGGATGGGCCAAGAGATTATCCCTAAATAATTTTTTTAAGGTGGATCCATATATGGTTCTACTACAATAAACAATGGATTCATGTCTTACTTATGCGATGCTCTTAATAAATTATTAAGTAGATGGTCTTTTGTTGTATTGAGTTTGAACTCAACTCAGGAGGCATTATTACTTGTTGGAGACATAGATGGCCACTGGTAAATTATTTTATAGTGAAATATGGACTACGAGTTGAGGTTTTCTCAAAGTATTTGAATAAATACTTTAAAATGTTGAATTTTTACAAGTCATATGACAATAATCTCTCTTTTTGGGAAGCTCTACTTTCCACTCAACATATTGTATCAAAAAATTTGATCACGGGTGGGGATCTAAAATTCACATTAAATTCAGATGAAGTGTGGGGAATTTAGGCTCACTCAAACCCTCTGGATGAACAATTCTTATCTCTAATAAAAGGAAAAATATTGGTTGATCAAATTCCTATTGAAAACAAACCCACCTAGTTTAATAATAGGGTAGGATCATATGCATCCTAAAAAATACTTGCTAGGTTCCACTTTCACGGTCAACTCTAATTGGACTTGGGTCATGTCTACACATGGGTGGATGGTACACATTGTTTGGAACATTTTCCATTTATTCTAGATATTGAGAAAGCCAAAGAAAATTCTAGGAGACTATTCAAGTTGAATCCAACATGGATTTTGGAAAAGGATTTTGATTCAATAGTAAAGAATAGTTAGTGTCAATTTGACCCCCATTCAGGTATTTCTGCATGCAAACAATTTCATGACTCTTTAAAAAAATTGAAAATTTCAGTTTCCAAATTTGCCAGTGAAAGATATAATAAGTGAGGAATCTTAATTAAAGAAACTAAAGCTAAAAACTTAAGGAATTATTTATTGCACATGAGGGGATTTCAGTATCTAAGCAAATGCTGAAAGAGATAAAGGATTTATAAACTACTTGAGGAGGAGATGGAATGGAGAATGAAAATTCACACGATTTGTCTAAGCTAGGGAGACAGGAACACTAATTTTTTTCACAATTTTGCATCTCACTGCAAGCATAAAAAAAAAATGGGATATATTGGATGGAGATGGAAAGAGAATTCACAATTTTAGTGATTTGGAGACTTTGGGTGTGCACCACTTTAAAATATTATTTGATGATGCCCATAGATCCAATCTTATGGGGAATATGAAGGTCATAATAAATTTTCCTCGCTTTATTAATGAACATGATACTGAAGAACTTATATGTGATATCTCAAAGGATGGGCTCCTTATTTCTCTTAATTCTTTTAGGAAGGATCGCAACCCAAGTCCTGGTGGATGGACGACTGAGTCTTTTATGGCTTATTTTGATTTTGTGGGTGAGGATCTATTACAAGTGGCTGAGGACATAAAAAGAGAAGGATAGGTCTCAAGGAAAATTAAATCCATGTTTATAACCTTGATTCTAAAAATATACCATCTAGAAGGATTTAGGGACTTAATACCCATTGCTTTATGCAATATGACTTATAAAGTGGTCACAAAAATTATAGTATTGTGAGTTAAACCTATTCTATCCACTATGATCTCGGATTAATATTTTAATTTCCTTTGAAAATAAACATACATGAAGAAATTGGTTCAACACAAGAAGCTATCCACGGCATGAATACAAGGAACCATCCAACCTTTGTGCTAAAGGTGGACCTTTCTAAGGTGTATAACAAAGTACCTTGTATATTTCTACAATTATTACTTTTACATGTGGGTTCTCCATATCAATTGATGAAGTGGATTATGGGATGTGTCGGCAATGTTAATTTTGTTATTTTAATAAATGCTTCAGTGCCTGAATTTTTCAATCTAGGAAGAGGAATTCAACAAGGATGCCCCATGTCACCACACTTATTTTTTTTGGTTGTATAGGTATTGAGTCGTCTAATAAAAACTGCCTATGGAAATAAGTGGCTAAAGGATTTTTAATCTATAAGACTCTTTCCATCTCGCATTTACTATTTTTGGACGATGTGCTCATTTTCTATTTCATGGAAGAAATAGAACTTTGGAAAACTCTTGAAATTCTAGTTATATTTTGTGAGGGAATTAGAACGGATATTAACTACCAAAAAATGTCCTTATATACACATCATGTGTAAGGGTGATTATTAACTCATCTACACACTTATTTCCCTTTAGACGGAAAGGAGTTGGATCCTGGTTTCAAATATCTAGGTTTCTAGTTAAGTAACAATAACTATAACAGGGAAAATTGGCAATGGCTTATTGTTAGAGTGGAGACTCGTATCAAGTTTTTGTGTAATATTTGGATATCAAGGAGTAACAAATTGGTGTTGATTAAGTTTGTAGTTTAATCCATACCAATATACTGGCATTTATTATATCACATCCCAAAAGGAATTTTAGAAATAATATATCTATTATGTTGCAATTACTTATGGAGGAGGTATGAAATCTATAAAGGCATGCACTTAGTCAGCTAGAAGAAGATAGTGCTCCTGAAATTTTTAGGAGGTTGGGGACTCAATGATGGTTTTCTATTGGGAAGGAACTCAAGGCCAAATAATTGTGGAATTGTGTTGAACTTATGCTTATAATGAGAAGGAGGAGTGAATCAGTATAAGATAATTTTTCTTACTTTAAATGTTTATCAATCATTCATTTAATTTGAAATAGTAAATGTACATAAACTCAAATCATATTCTATAGAATTTAACGTGGAAACCCTTTCAGGAGAAAACCACAAAATTATCTTCCTAAATTCATGTAGGCACCAGCCTATTCTTACAAAGTTTGTAAGCACCAAACTACTAGATATTCCAATCCCCTCAAATGAGCACCAACTCAAAAATATGTAGGCACCAAGATACTGGAGATACCAATTTCCTTAACTGTGCACCAACTCAATAATATTTGGGCACTGACCTAATGGAGACACCAATATCCTTAATTAAGCACCAACTCAACAATATGTAGGAACTAACCTACTAAAGAATCAAGTAAAATAATGTTGACATAATAGCTTCAAATATTAGATCATAATTAGCTTCAAATATAATTCATAACCTACCTCATGTCTTCTCCATAATCACTTCAAATCTATCCCAGAGCCTGCCTCAGTTCTACTTCACAATCTAGTGTAATATTGTCACATGCCCTAATTTGCAAGACAATTTCATGTTTTTGAGAAACATTATGTTATATTTTATGTTAAAGTTTGTAATTAATGACCAAGGGGGGTCAAGGATAATTTAATGTATTGCAGAATATTTTATTAATAAATAAATGAAAGATGAGACAATAACTTAGGGGAGTTGTTAAATGAGTGTTTACTGGTCTCTTGGTGGAGGAGACTGGGTTGAGAGCATATTGACATGTGGCGGCATCCTCAAACTACTTCTAGTTGTTGCAGGTGGAAACTTCCCTATTTTTGTAGTCATGATTCCCCAATAAAGTGGAACAGGAGCAGGTGGCTCATTAAGTAAAAACTGACCCAAAAGACCTATGCATGCTAATAAAACTTCCCATTGAAGACAGCTGAGGCTGCTCATTCTGGATTTTTGATCATTCTGAGTGAATGAAGTGCACATGTGAATTCGATGGAGGGGACTAGATGAAGTAAGTTTGAGGGGATAAGTCCAGAAGACTGAACTAGTGCAGCTATTATAACTTGAGTTCAAACTGTTGTAAGCAGAGCTAAGTTACTGCTGAACACTCAGTGGAGTTGCAGAGGATCTCAAGACTACATCTCTCACCCAGTACTCTACCAGGAGAACCAGGAGACAAGCTCGAGGGTCCTGAGAATTGCGGTCTAGCTCTTCTCCAGGAGTTGGTTGGGAGGAACATCTTCCTTAAGCTGTTGTCACCTCATCTATATTACACGTTCTACTTGTTTAAGTTCAGTTATTATTTTGTTTGCTGCATCAGAAAAGTTTCAGAGTTTTTCATGATTATGGTATATTTTTATTTTCTTCTGTTAGGGATCAATAGGAAAAGTTATTTATGCTATGAAAGTTACTAACAAGCTAAATTAGGGTAAATCAAAAGAGACATTGCTGAGTTAATTGATAGATAGGAAAAATTACCTAAGCTGTATTTTTCCACAGCGCTTGCAGGGCAGTACTCTAGTACATCAGGTATATTTATTTCAGATAAGTAGATTCAAAAAAACTTGAATGCATATGCGAATGATTACTTTCTATAGGATTTGTGTAAATAATTCACATAAATTAGCTGCATTTGTAATATTTATTCAAGGTATTTAAATTAATTAATTAAAGATAGAAGAAGAAGTTTAAAAAATACATACTAGTATGAATAATATTTTATACAATAAAACTAGTTAAGTTATAAATTATAAATCTAGTAAGTAGACCTAAATAAATAACATGGAACAGTAAAATATTTAAACTAGGTTTAACATAGTAAATAGTATATTAGATTAACTATTTAGCTAGTTATTCCATTCATGAGAAATTGTAAACTAGGTTTATTGAAACAAAAATACTAGCTCTGTAAACCGTTAAAAATAATTAGGGTTTACAAAAGATCTATACTTTCACACTAGAATAAATTCAAAATTATAATACTAAAACCTAGCACAGACTATTCCTGAAATTTACAGAACCATTTCCAGAATGCATTATAGTATTATTAAGTTGTTGTTAGCAAGATAATTTTTAACCAAAGATTAATAAGATCTTAGTCCTTTAATTAAGAAACAAATATCTTACTAATCTAGTTAATCCTATCCAGTGAAAAAGTAAATAACTATAAAAATGGTTAAAATAAACCAAATATACTTAAATATAAACCAAACAGAGGAACTGCTAAATCAGCATTAATCTATTAAAAATCTTTTAAATAATAAAAACAAAACTGAACAATCGAAGTCTCAGGTTGCAGCCCTTTATTTATCATTCAAAGCTTAAAATCTTACATAAAAGTATCAATACTTAAACAAGGTTCACAAAATCGAAGCAACCATCGGTTCAGCTATGAAAGCTCTTTACTCAAGTGAGTAGTACTGTAAGAACATCCCTTCAAGTTTTCATAAAAAAAAGCCTAATCAAAACCTCTTGAAACGACCAAATGGCCTGATAGTAAGAGTCGTAGCTTAAGCCAGGTACAAACTTTACATTTATAAGTGAATTGTGACTAAAAGAGGACTGAAACTACTTCTTTAAGTCTCAGCTGAGAGAAGCCGAGTTCACCCATTACAAATAGTTGCTAGGGTTTTTAAAAACATAAATTAAAAAGAAGAAACAAAGCAACTAAATACCAGCCGAATCAACAACCACACGCATGGCAGTGCCATACAATCCACCTCACAACAGTGCAGGAGAAAAACCCTAGGTGAAACTGAGGCTTACCGGTTTCAAAGCCTTCGTGAAAGCTCTATTGTTGAAGTTATCAATACTTCGAGCCATAGTGATGAGGCTGCACAAACAAGACCAAAGGGAGATAAGGGTTAATATTGAAATCCTTAAATAAATAAAAATTAAACTTATTTCAAAGTAGTAAAAACCAATTGAAAACCTTACCGAAGGCACGACACAACTGCTGGAGATTGCAGTCTCACCCTGCCTCCCTCGTGAGCTTCAGAAGTTGAAATGGAGCCTGTCAACATGAAAAATGCAGAGTGCAGCATACAATGGTGGAGTCTCAGGCCACGGCAAGGTAAGAAAAAAAACCTCGTGGAGGAAGCAACAATAAAACAAGAACACTACTCGCACAGTAAAAGCAAAGGTGAAGACGGCCCGAACCCCAGTACTCTCTACACAGTTAAACCTCCTCACGATGGCGGTAAAGAGTTCTTAATCACCCTTCTACCAGATCGTAAAAGCTCACAAGGCCTGTGTACATTGTGATGGAGGTTCGACATCAAATATGGCGGCCAGGAGCTCTCAGCTCGACCACCCACGGTCTAGACTAAACAAAGCACATTTTTAGGGTTGAAGCCAGTTTTATAGCATCTCAAGTCAACGAAAACCCTAAGTTCCAATCACCAACCACGTGTCCAACAAATATTTCACAATTATGGGTATTGAGCTATAGTCGAAGTCTCGATTGCTAATCTGCACAAATCATTGGGTTTTAAAGTCAAAACCTTATAACATTATTGCATAGTATTAATATTTTTTTTCTCCTTGTTATGTTTTCTTGTTCATAAACCATAGTCTTTGCATTATGGAAAATATTCATTTATACTAAGGGACCTATGATTAACTATAATTTATCTATGTTCATCTTGATATGAAATAATGTTTATATTTGTTAGTAATAAGACCATAACGATGGAGATAAATTAGCCCTCCATAAAAATACTTAACCATAGATCTTGGATTTTGTAAGGTGTTCATTTTACAATAGGGTTTTGTGCATAGTTTCACTATAGCTTAAGCATTTATAAGTTTTCCTCTAACCCCTACTATTGATAATGATATTATACTAATCAAGGAAAATAAACCAGTTACTTGCATATACCTATTCATAAAAATCCTGAAGCTAGGATTAGTATAATAATACATTTGGAAATTACAATATATCCATTGTAATCGAAAGCTCATATAAAACAAGGTTTATATACTAGAGAACTAGATAAGAATACATGGTTAAGAAGGTTTACTAATGTAGAGTATTTTAAAGGTTAAAAAGAACTCAAATAGATATGAATAGTACCATAGTCCAATCTCTGCATAACAATATGTAGTTATGGATACAAGTAAGTGCAACATATCTTCTCTTTTATAAAATTGTTAGGCCACTATGCTCTTTTTGGCAGAAGTAGAACTGTTCTTAATCTAGAACAACTCAAAATGAAATATAAGCATATAATTGAAAATACAAGAAGGAAGAATTACTTGGATAAAGTACTAACGTGGTAAGCATAACTGCACATAACCCATTATTTCCCAGTAGTGTTATTACAATCTTTTATGCAGTTTAATAACATTAAAAAAAAAAATACCAACAATACCTTTTACAAGATCAAACTGCAAACAAACATTTTTACTAGCATTTTATCCAATGCTAGTCGAATATTATTCTCGATTTGGATATTTTTTACTAGTAACAACACTGCTTACCTGTTTAGAACCTGTAAAATAAGCATCATTCCACTGCGTTAGTTGTAAGCTAAGTAAGCCTCGATCTCATCTAAGATTCTCTCCTACTTGTCAAAAGAAAGTAATAACACACTTAGTATCAGTTTAAGATGCAGTTTCCTTTCTTGTTTTCGAAAACATAAACTGTTGTGCTTAACATCAATAACATATTACTTCAAAATAAACTAATAAATTATATAGAGTTAAAGAAATACAGTGCTCTTTGTTAAATATTATTGTTTGAGTATCCGTTAACAGTTATCGATTCATGGGAAATGACAACCTTGAACATTTTATATTACATGAAAAATTTAATTTTTTTGGGAATTTTTGGGTTCTTACAAATATCATCTTCAAACCAGTTCCAAAATATGGCATGGTCACCTTCTACATGAGCTTCATTGAGAGAATAACCCTTCAAAAATATTCAAATATTACACCCTAAAGAAAACCACAAAATACTTAATCGATTCGACTAGATTAGGCCTAATATTAGGTGGTTAGTTGGGAAGACCTAGTATAATCGTTAACTAGGCTAATCGTTAACTAGGCTCCTCCAACATCTCCCCACCCCATAGTTCTTCTTCATCCCAAAGAGACTAGGGAGATGCATATTTAGAAAAATTTGAAAATGACAAAAGAATTTTAATTTTTCATGGTTGTTGAGAAGTAGAAGCTCTATTAGGTGGAGTGAGTTCAACACAAGCTCAACTATGGAAACGGTAGATATGGTAAGGAATTGTTAAAAATATTCCTAGTTGGATATAGTGGTCTAGATATTTGGGCGAACTAATGTGAGTTTTGATAGTCACAAAATATTTTCTAGTAGCGATTAGTTCCAAATTTTTTGAAGGTTGGGACCAAAATACTGGTGCCATTGATGCTCCTTGATGCTCCTTCTTCTAGTAGCCATTGATGCTCCTTCTTCTACAAATATAAAATATGTTGTTGTTCCATTTAATTTGTTCATCTAAAGTTATATTGGTCTCTAGATATGTTGTGGTCTTCCTTGTGTATAAATCTAGGATAGTGGTCTATGTGTTCTATATTTTAATGCATTTTTTTCCATATTATGAATACCAGTTGTTCTATACTGTGGAAAATTTAGTTTCCAAGAGTATTTCTAAATTTGCTTATCCTATTTTTGAAATTATTTAAATGGTCAGCCATGAGTAGAGTAGTTTCATAAGCCTACTATTGGATTTTTTGGTCAAGTACTTGTTGGAGACATGTTAAAATGAACCCAAAGAGGCTCTAGATTCTAGAGATGGGTATTTTTAGGTGAGGTCCTACTATCGTTCCAATGATTTATGTAACCTCTGTGAATCATGTTTTCCATGCATCCTCTTGCTCGTTCTTCAAAGTCTTGATATTTTTTTAGCATGATTCCATCTTTTATTCCTTTATTTGTGAATAACTTTGGGGAATTCATCTAACTCTTAATTTGATTCCTTTGCAAGTACAAAAATGCATGTTGTCAACGGAATCTTAGTCATTTACTGCCTGGTGCTATGATCCATGTGTTGGATATGGTTTTCTTCTCCTTGCTTTTCACTTTTTTTCCTCAACTCTATGGCCAACCTACTCCACTCTTTAGAGTTATTTCTTGAGCAAGTGATCTAGACTTAGTCAGGACGGATGTGACTATTGTCGATGTCATCAAAGTCAAGATCAGTAAATTTGATGGGGCATATATGATAGTGGTTGGGGGGAAGATACAATGATTAGGATACCTTTTGTACTAGAAATCGAGACGGGATGTGATGAAATAGTTGGGACTACAGTCGATTGTGCGATGGATATGGAAGCATTCGTCTAAGAAGTCAATGGTAGAGGTAATGAACCATTCGAGGGAATCAATTTTTTAACTTTGGTATGCTTAAAAAATAAGTCTAGTGGGGGGGGATTTGTATAGAGGATTTCATGATGGTCCTGTAAATGGTCAAGGAAATGGGTGGGATGGTCAATGGTAGAAGTGAAGTGACAGATGGTAAATATATTGCAGGTGATACAATTTTAATCTTCAGTAGGAATTTGATTCAAGGGATTTGAAGTTTTTTCTTCGGATAATAATAAATATATGAAGGAGGTGGAGGAAAAATTTCCAATTGACTTGGTGGTTTTGTTCCTTCAAGTATTAGGCGAGTTAGGGTTAATTAATTCAGTTCAAAGAATACAACTGATAGCGTACTAAGAAGTTTATTAACCTTAGGAATTATAGTTAAGGTTGTGGGATTTGATGTTGTAGATGGGGGGATTCCTTCCTCTAATCGGTTTGGGGAAGGGGTTGGGGTCTAATATGATACATTGATTGGCTCCTCCTCATAATATTTTTAGGTTAGTTTCAATTTTTTCTAAGGTGGAGGTAGGGGTAAAGTAGTTACCTTTTTTACTACCGATGGTGTTGATTTTATTTATTCTGCAAAAACATTTCTATCTACAACTCAGTAGTAAATTTGTTCTTATCTACTTCAATCATAATAGACTTATCATGCTCCTAAAGTCTTTCTAAGTCCTCCTTAGTTATTGAGGTCAACAACAGCTTCCTTCTCTTGGATTGTTGTCATGTGATTTTACCTAATTTGATAGTTTGCTAGAATATAAGCATTTTCTCAACAACTTGGTGGAACTTCCCTTTAGGTGAGGTTCATTGAATTCAGTCTCAACTCCTTATTTATCCAGTAGTTCCTCTTCTTCTTCTTCACTTGAATCTTTCATCACCTCGCCAACTGGTTATTTCCTTTGACTACTCAACAGAACTATTTCCAATTGGTTCTCTTGAGTTTCAACATCTTAGCCGAAGGTTGTGATGTATAGGGTAGTGTCGTACTATTCTTTAGCTTCACCATACATCAAGGGAGAACGAAATTCCAACTATGAATACCAAGCAATAGTCGAAACATGGATTACAGTATTCCACTTCCTGGAAAGAGAAAAAATTAACTCTTCGTGGTTCGAATAGTAATCTAGTCATTGTGCATTACATATTGCACCTATAGGTACTAAAACCTGGTGTGGTTGAGGTTGAGATGAATGTGGGACAATGGGGGTAAGCTACGATAAACCAACTGGGGTACCCTTCATATATCAAATTTAGTTTTTACCACTTAGAACCAATTTTCCAGAAGCATTTTAGCCTTTTCCATACCAAATGGTGATCCATTAGATGCAAAAATTATGAAATTGTTCATTATTAACAAAAAAAAATTGTGAATATCGTCTCACCGACTGGGGTTATCTTCAGCATCATGATCCATATCAGTAGTGATAGAAACCAAATTTCCTATCCAAATTTTTTATGTTTCTTACAATTGATTTTGACTAGGGAGGCTAGGTGGTCGGCCCAATTGAAGCTCTTTGTGTCATGTGCAATGGATTTCACTGCCTTTAGAATTTCTAGTTGTTACACATAAATCTATTCATAATCATGTGATGAGATCCCAAACATCAGTATTTTCCCTAAATCCCAAGTTGTGAAGTGAAAATACTGGTCGAGACTTCAATGTTGCATATGAAAATCCAGCACCGCTTCTGCCCTTAAGTCAAGGAGCGTTACCTTCTTCAGTAACAGCTACATTCTCTTGATAGTATGCAGTGCCACCACCTTTTCCTCTTGTTCAATGCACGGTTATGCCCTGTCCTCTCTCTATCATAGTGGAGAAGAAGGGGTTCCCCTGGTAAAAAGTGAAAAAGAGAGGTTTCCATGAAGCTTCTCAAAGGAAGACTTTGTGGCACCCTTATCCCTACACCTGAGGACCACTTGGACTCAAGATCCATCCTTTTGGGATCTCCTATCCACCTCAGCCACCATTTACTCAAGCATCCCTATCCTCCCACGGCCTATAAACGCAGGCTCATACCCCATGGTTAAGGGAGAGAAAAGTTATGTTGTTGCATTGATATTCTGGCCAAATCAATAGGGTGAGCATAGAAGGAGCAAGTTGGAGCTTTTGGGGACAAGGCATTGGCGTGTGAAGGAGCATATAAACACTAAGGTGAAGGTTGTAAACTTCTTCTTCATCTTTAATGCAAAGTTGGTTCCTTTCCCATAAATTATGTTACATTATAATCATGTATTTTATTGTTGGATTCCTTAGTCACTGACATAGAATAGTGGATTATATTCTTGTGCTCTTTGATCTTGTTTGTTCGTTTCATGTGATTGTGCAGGTATGTTCGTGAAGAGCCATCACCATAGGAAACAGGTACATCACTCCATCAAAGAGACTCATTCCAGATCTCTACCACTATTACGGGAATTCTTCCAATTCTGTTGTAACTCATTTGTTCTAGATCTGAACCAATCAAACTAGAGGAACAGCTCTTGTCCACAAGAGGTGCACTTTTCCTAGCAACACTAGTTTCAATTTGGACTGCCAACCAGAACTTGTTAAACATAGTAATATTATTAATGTTGTCCATTTTATCAATTGATATGTTACTTTGTTGATTATCAATCCTTTGGAGTTCTTTCATGTCGGTGTTCCTGTAAATTCTTCGACTAGATTCAGGGGGTAAGTCGTTATGGGGAATGGTGCTCCTTTTCTTGCTAAAATAGTGATATGAGTGATTAGAGAGTCATTTATCTCTATTGGTTCATTCAAACATATTTTTTCATAATTTATCTATTCACTACAAACATAGCTATTAGGTATTTCAAGTTTCCATCATTGGCCAACAAACATGCACTTGGGTAAGGAATGGTGTCCACGTTCCTTTACTTATGCATATTTTTTTCCAAAATGTGCTCCTCTATCTTAGCTTTCTTGATTTGGTTCAGTTGAGCTTGTAGGGGCATCAATTCTACTTCCTCTTATTGTGATTTTATCTTTTCCTCATCTACCTTTGTTTTTGTTGATGAGGCGACTTTTTTGGGTGTCATTTCTAAGAGTTGGTTATCTATGGTCAAGAGGTATTCCTCCAAATAAATTCCTTTATGAATAGATTGTGCCCCCTCTAATTCATAACAAAAAAAAATCAACCATCTTCTACTACTAGACTATTTATAGGCATGGTAATCGATGAGCATTTATTGTGCGTGGGTGAGTGTAGTAATTTTGATCTATGTGTGGGACAAGTTATTTGTATGCTTAATGAAACTTTGCATTAGAAGTTTGGTTCATCGTCTAGTTATTTTACTCGATGGTTGATGGTCTCTAAGATGATCTTTTCCATGCTTAACTTCTTGGTTGGGATCCTCATTCCTTAGTCGATGGGGGGTCTTCTTCATCGGTTTGCTTCAAATATTTTCTTTTGGATGTATTATTTGTCTCATTGTTATCTTCTCTTTCTTGTCGGTCGATATTAGATGAAGGTCTGCTACTTCTCGACTGCTACATACTTGCACTCTTCCGCTCAACTCCCTATGCCCAGTCAACAATCATTTGTGTTGAAACCATTTTCACCTACTAATGTCCTTTTCTTAGTTCCATTTTATATTTGATCGATGCTCAGTTAGTTAAATAATTGTTTTTAAATGAATTAGCTAGACATTCTTATTAACAAAACACAAAGTTGGAGGCACAATGGTTTACTGGTGGTGATACGCCTACTAGTCAACAATGTGCCTCTTTATATTCGGTATCTTTTCACTCGAGCCCCATTTAGGAATTTGGTGAAGGCTCGACCCTGAAGTATTTATAACCAAAAATACTTGAGTATGGTTCAATTCTTTTACTATATAGGGGGCCTTCCATGCAATTTCTAGCTTTCTTGGTTTTCCTTTTATCCTAGACTCATACAAGATCACTAGATCTCTTACTAAAATATTATTAGTCCTTATATTAATGTCATGCCAAGATTTCTATTGTTATTTTTGGACGTCCTGATGATGAATGGAAACTAATCTATGTTCTTCAAGTTTATGTAGCTCAAATACCCTGTCTTGAGTACCTTGTACGGTGTCCAAATGTAATACTTGTGTGATTATTGGGGCTTGTTGTTTGAAATGCAGGGGTACAACTACTTCATAACCATATACTAACTTGAAAGGCGTTTGTCTTGTCAATCTCTTTAATTAACACACATTTCATTAAAACGAGAAATATTTGATTACAAGATTAACTCCATAGTTGAGTTTTTTTATTATTTTGAAACTATAGATCCATTGTTTAATTCCAAATTTATTGAAATATGTGTGACTTATAAGTTTTTATGTATGCCCATATGACGGTAGGAATTTTGTCATCCAAGTCACCCTTATCGATATTGCAGATTTTGGTTAATCATTTGGTATGTGTCTTATTAAATGCTTCCATAGCGTTGTTTGACATCAAGTCCTTCATACAAAGCCAAAACATTCCAATATCTCTCCTCCTTTCCAATTACTCCTCTCTCTCCCTTACATCCAAGGCATTATTGATCGCATATCAAAATTGTCAATTAAGAATAACATTAAAACCATATTTAAACCTCATTAAAGCTTGAAGCAATTATTTAGAAGTGTAAAATATAAATCCAATCCTCTTCTAACCTAGGTTGTCTACTAGATTCCTTGGTCTTGTAGAAAAACATATATCAAACAAAATGGAAGATCCATCCATAGCCATATCAAATAGAACATTGGAAATACTAATCATCATCGCCTCAACAAATTTCCTATAGTAGAACATTCCTTCCACACCAAACATAAAATTTTCTTTGATCAAACCAAAGTTATTTCCTCCACTACACATTACTCCTCTCGATTGATCAAGTAATATATTGGATGTCGCATCCCCTCCCATCAATCTGACCAAAAAAAGGGAACATTAATGATGTGCGGGGTGCTAAATTTTTCCCCCATGGCCAAATTATGAAATTCATAAACATTTAAATGTGCGTGCAAATGCCTAAATATGAACAAGGCAAAAATAAATCTATCTACACACATGATGCATATACAAGCATGCTCATCACAAGCATAATAATAAAATCATGCACAGAATAAACCCATTTTTATGATATCCACAAACTTTCAAATTTAAAAGTTCAAACTAGACCATCTCATTCATTCTAACATTAACAAATAATTACTCAGAATACATAAATTTGGCATAACTAGAGGCAGTAGTGAACACTTATATTTTAATTGAAATATGTCGAGCAATTGTCTATGGAAGAGAAACATTCCACCCAACCATATGTCTCCATCCATCCTATATTGTTTCAGCTGAGATACCACCCTTGAGATGGGATATGTATCCACTATGGAGGAACTACTTAGGCTTACTCACAACCATAGGCACAATCACCCATGCTAAACCAGCATACAGTTGGGTTTCTCAAGCATGCAGGAAGACAAAGAAGGGAAATGTTAATCCAATGAGCTCAACCACGGAGCTACATGCATCTCAATTTATCTCAGCCAGCCTTGGCTCCTATAATACCTACCACAACCAACACAAGTAAGGTCCCCTTCTCTTCTACACAGTCCCTCAGGTGCCCCTTTCCTCCAGTGCTCTTCAGGGTGGGCATAGAAAGGTCCAATATGATAAATATTCAAATATTCTTTCCTTCACTGGGTTTATCAAGCAATTATGACCTATGATCTCTCTCCCATTTCAATCCATTCTTGTATTTTTGCTAATTATGGCCACGTGACTCTCAATCACGAAATTCAACCTCTAGGATTCCAAATCCAAGTCTTGTTGCCGCCTTTGCACACACCTGGATCACGTGGCAGAAATCTTCAAGCCACTCGATGTGTCCTTGGGGGCAAGTCTCGAGTCAAGACTGTCACCTTGTTCTTGACTCCTCCGTTTAGGCTCAACTCCTAATGAAGCCAAAGGGGGTAGACCCTATTAAGTTACTAAGGATGATTTCTTAGTGTAATGATGTTGCACTGAATCAGTTATTTAGGAGTTTGAAGATACACACGAAAGCACAAAGCTGATAAACAATATATGTATGAAGCAAAAATGACCAGTGCTTTAATAATGGAGTCAAACCAAAAGAGATCAGTGTGCTTGCATGTGTTTGGAGTGGATGTTTTGTGATTGCATCTTGGTATGTTTTAAGTTAAAATTGGAGTATGAGTTGTTTAAATTAGGCTTAAGGGGGACTCTAGAT
>LPNX010417840.1:148402-163139 GCA_001517045.1 Pseudotsuga menziesii | reverse complement strand
GACACTATCATGCTAGAACATTTATTACAATTCCCCCATGGGGTATGAACATGTGATATGATACAACAAGAACTTCCCAAAAGTACTTCCAAAGGTCTTCCTGAAGTCCGAACAAGTTAACCCTGTCCAGTTCACCAGGCTCTCTTGATAAAAACCACTAAGTACAACTTAGGTGGTAACAAGTCTTCCTATGGATTTTCGGTCCTTTGACATTGTTGGCATGTGGTTTGATTTTGGACACTTTTGTACTGGTTTTGTAAATTTTGGTCGAAGGATACAACGGAAGGGTAAAAAGGACAATCAACTCTGAAAATTGAGGTAGAGATCTAGGAAGAGTAACCATTTGTTAAGAAGCCCGATCGAAAGGTTGGTTAGTTAGTTGGGACTTTTTGTCTACTTATGTAATGAGTCGGTTAGTGGGATCAAGATATAAATCGAGCCATTATAAGATATAAATATGTAACGGTTTGGGTTGATAAATAGATAGATATAGACATATGCATAGCAAGAGAGAGATAGAAAAAAAAAGCAAAACAATTCGATGCAATCCTATTTTGAATCGAAGTCTGAGTTGAGTTGTAGTGTATGAGTCGATATGCAGGTTGTGTGAGTAGATCTGTTGTAAAGAGTGATTGAGAAGATGCATGTAAGCTAAGTGCATAGACAAGAATCATTCAAGTTACGACTCTTATGCATAAACAAACGCTTTTGTGATTTTCTCCTAGTTTGGGTTTCCACTCTAAATCATGGTGTTCTCTATGTGATGTGTGTTATTCTCTCTTGATTATATGAGTAGATGATTAATATGTATAGATAATTAATGAAGGATAATATGCATTGTTGATTAACTACATGATAATGAATCTGATATGTGTCGTGAATATGGATGCATGTTTATGTCACACTTATGATATGTCAATAGATGCCATATGTCAATGCAATTTTTTTCGAGGTAGATGTTAGTGTAAATCCCCTTCACTGTTACAAAAGCACGATTCTTGCAGCTCCCATAGGTACTTCGGGTGAGACTCATTTGCTCTGTAGGTGTTGCTAGGAGGCTTAGACTCCTCACAGGCCAGTATATTGGGGTTCGTTGGTACCAATTAGTATGAACCTGGGTTAGTGTGAGATCGTGCCAACATACACTCTCAAACTTCTCCCAAGGTTTGTGTATAAGTATTCCCCACTAGATTTCAATGCTCACATCAAATTCTGGGTGTATTTTACACTGTAAAACATGGCTTCTTTCCTGGTTGTGATTTCTGCAATTTTGCACTGTTAGAAATGCGTAACACGCAGACAATTGATGTTTGTTTATTTCACACTAGAATGGGGATGATGAAAAAAGAATTTCCATGGGGGAAATTGATTTCTAGGTCAATCAAACTGATCCCAGAATCAGCCCTACGAATTTCTAAGCTTACTCACTCTCCATTAATACATGAGTTGATTTCTTAGCTACCTTCCTACAACAAATTTAAATATCAGCAAGGGAGGTCAAGATGGGTTTTCAAGATGACACTTGGCAACAATGGATTCAATCCCACAACCCCTTACCTCTCTCTAGTGGATACATACAACCCATTCATTTTTGTTTCTTCTATAGCGAGCTCTTAGAATTTATTTGCATTATAAATATTTAAATGTTTTACAATTTCCCATGGCTTAGTAGCACATTTCTCACAAAATATATAATACTTTCCTTTTAAATATGAGCATTCACTAGCAGGGCCTTGGCCTTCAGATCCATGCTAAGAATTCATACTTCATGTATGCACGAAATTTACATATGAAGCAAATACATTCTAAAGGCCAAAATGGGGGTATTACATTCCCGTCCCCCTTAGAGTAACACCATCCTCGGTGTTCCCAAAACTGAACAAAAATGGGTATTCCTCTTTCATGGAATTCTCCAACTCCCATGTATCCTTATCGTGATCACGGGGGATTCACTTGTTGACCAATATCCTATCACGTTAGTTCATATTGTGGGTTTTAAAATTATCAAAAATCGAACCAATATATTGTAGGTATTGGGGGGATGAGGGGTTTAAGGTGGGGGTGGGTAGGGTGGTTTATAAGGATTGACGTATAAAAACGGGTGGGGAGGAGGTTTTAAGTATTGGGAGGGGGTTTCGACAAAAAGAGTTTGGGTCAATATCTCTCGAAATTAATGGTATTCTTTAATATCCCACGATCGCACGTGCTATGTGAGAGGTTCACTAAGTGAAGTCCCAGTGATCGTGACCAAGGTTCTTCCATTGCACCTTTACCTATCAATTTCTTAATTCTGAAGCAATGTTACCTTCTTGTCAAGGATGTGCATAGTCTCTACTTGGAACTCTCCCTCGGGTTCAACCTATATCACATTCCAATCATTTGTGTGATTAGGATCATGTATATACTTCTTAAGAAAAGAAACATGAAAAACATTATGATCTCTTATGAGTAGGCAATGAAATCCTATATGCAACTAGACCTATCCTATCAAGGACTTTGAATGGCACACAATATCTTGGTGTCATCCTTTCACAAATTCCCAACTTTAGGGAACTTTTCCTAGGATATACTCTTAAATAAACATGATCCCCAGTTTTAAATTCCTTGTGCACTCTTTTCAAATATGCATAACTATCCTTGCTATCTTGGGATTCCCTTAAATTGTGTCTAATATTTACAATTTCTTCTTCCGTTTCCTTGATCATTTATGGCCCAAGCACTATCATGTTCATTGGACTATCCCAATTCACTGGAGTTCTACATCCCTTTCCATACAATGCCTCCAACGAAATCATTCCCAATGATGCTTGATGTCTATTATTTTATGGAAATTATACCAAGTGTAAGTAATCCTCCCACTTGGATGGCTTATCCATCACATACATTCTCAACATATCCTCAAGAACTTGATTCGCCCTCTTATTTTGACCAACTGTTTGAGGATGATATGTTGTACTAAAAATCAGTTGAGTTACAAGTTCCTGAAATAACCCTTTCCAAAAATTGAATGTGAAGTTTGCATCTTGATCTGAGACTATTCCTTTGGGTAATCCATGCAATCTGAATATTTCCTTTATGAAGATGCTCACTATTTCACTTGTTTTATGAGTGGACTTGACTGGAATAAAATGAGTTTCCTTTGAAAGGTTTTACATCATAACTATGATTGAATCGTGCTTCCTCACTGTCATTGGAAAACCAGTTATAAAATTCATATAAATTACTTCCCACATCCATCCCAGAATGGGAAAAGGATGCAACAGTCCTATTGAATGTTGATGCTCTACCTTGACTTGTTGGCACTTTTGACGTCGGGCAATGTATTCTGCTATATCCTTCTTCATTCCAAGTTAAAAGTATTTCTTTCTTACAGTTGTTATTGTCTTTTGATATCTTGGATGTCCAGAGTATGGAATTTGATGAATTTCATCCATTACCACCTTATTCAAATATGCACAATTTGGAATGTACAATCTTCCTTTATAAACAAGAATTTTGTCATCTTCAATCTAGTATCCTTCACAATTTTCATCTAATTTTCCAGGTTCCAATTTCTCTTTTACTTGAAGGTAAGTCTCATCTCTATCTGGGCTTCAAGAACTCTTGTTTTTAAATCTTAGTTTCACATACTTAAGGATACTGCATGAGATTTTATGATAAGGGATATGCAACCTTATTCTCTTTTCCTTTTACATGTTTGATTTCAAAATCAAAATCACATAGAAATTCCAGCCATCTAGCTTTCCTAACATTTAATATTGGCTTATCAAACAAATATTTTAAGCGCATGTGGTCGTTTTTAATTTCAAACCTTATTCCAAACAAATAATGTCTCCACATCTTGAGGGTGTGTGTTATGGATACTAGTTCTAAATCATGAGTTGCATAAGTATTTTCATGCTCTTTTAATTTTCTTAACTCATGGAAAATCACAGATCCTTCTTGTGTAAGCACTCCACCCAATCCTTCAATGCAATCCTCTGTGCACACTACAAAATCCTTCTTTGGATCTGCAATCTTCAAAATAGGAGCACTAATAAGTAATTTCTTCAATTGTTGAAATCTTTCTTCACATTTCGCATACCATGGAAACTTTACATTCTTCCTCTGCAATGATGTAATTGGATGAGCGATCTTGGAGAATCCTCAATGAACCTTCTATAGTACCATGTAAGACACGTAAAAGATCTAACATCTATGACAGTCTTTGGATTACGCCAATCCATTATGGCTTCAATCTTTTTCGGATCCACATAGTTTCCTTCTTCTAAAATAACGTGACCCAAATACTGTACCCTTTTTTGATAAAATTCACATTTTCTTAGCTCTGGATAAAATTGGTGCTCTCTAAGAATTTGCAATACCATTCTTAAATGTTCTCATGCTCTTCTTCATTCTTTGAATAAACAATAATTTCATCCAAAAACACTAACACTAACTTACCCAAATATTTGCTAAAAACACTATTCATGAGGCAAATGAATGTGGTGGGTGCATTGGTAAGTCCAAACAACCACAGGAAAGCAATGAATGCTTTAAACAAATACCTAGGGTCTTCGTCTCGTCTTCCACAAAGTATGATTCTATCCATGTGATTACAATGATCTAAAGTCGAACATGGTAGAAACCACTTGATTACCAGCCAATGATGTGAACCGTTAACAAGTGCGAGGGAGATCACCATTAATGTCAATGATTCCCAAGGTACTCTAGTACAATCTACTGAGTGTGAATAGATGTCCTGATGTTGAACACCCAGTCGATTCTATCGATCATAGGTCAATGATGTGAACCTATGTCAAGAGCGAGAGAATCTGTCATTAAGGCATACAGATCTCAAGGTACAAAATATTGTTTCTAAGACTATTTCCCAAATGATGAGCTGATGTCGACAGGAATAGTCTCGTCGAAGGAGGGCCATGATGAGTCCCACATAGACGACACGAAACTCAGAACATAGTTCTAGAATGATGTGAATGTAGTAACCATAAGACTGACTCAAAAATACTGACACGAAAGACTATGTAGACTACAGAGGTAAAACTTCTTCAAATCCCCTTTGAACATCGAGCGCCACGACAAAAAGACTTGGTAGCATGATTGAACAGGACAAACACACAATGCAATAGTGGACAATGCATTCTTTTGAAAGACTCAAAGGAGTGACATGACTCATGAAAGTGGATCGTCGCGGAGATCAGCTGAATACCCAATTGACTGACATGATGTGAAGACAAGTGCCATGTTCAAAGGTAATGACAAACAACTACCATTATTTACAAAATAATTCCCTTCCCATTTCCCCCATCATGGTTGATGAGTGCCTCTTTTCGGTCTTACGAGTTCAAAGAGGGTAACAAACACTCGATATAGCTTGTCGGAAGACAAGTCCAAACTCATATGTTTTACGAACCTAAGAGAGGAGGGGTTCATTCCCAAAACGGGTCTCTTAATGTTTAATTTAACAAGTCCACTAAAAGAAAACTCGGTATTGTTAGCACCTGTATTGAACAAAAGCAATATAAGATCATGGGAGGGGATGAGATTATGTTGTTTAAATACTTTGGTTTAAAGATATGATACAAAGGTGACGTGATGGTCTAAAAGAGCAGCCAAGTCAAAAAAAATCCTAGGCTGTGATCGAAAGAAGGAGCTAATCCATGGCTAATACTCCCTCCGCCTTTCAAAACATGCGAGGAAGATATCAGAAGTTCAGGCTTTTAGCCGCTTGCACAAATCAAGGGTTACAAATTGATTCGGGGATGATCTGCGGTTCATAACCGATCCGCCGGGGGAAAGTGCATGTTAGTTAAAAAGTGGGAGTTGGCGGAATCACATATATTCCTCATGATCCAACGGTGGAGGGAAGGAATCGGATCACATCGGCGGTTGGGATTGATTTCGCAGCCGGAACCTGCGCGGCGGATAAACACCAGAGCTTCCAGCGGAAGGGATGCGTGGAGGAAAATCCAACGGCCGAGGATTAAAGACAGCCTAGATCGACGGCTATTTTGGTTTCCGGGAGATGAACATGCACGCGGGATAAGCTTTGAGCCACCCGGCGGAACTCATTACATGCTGCCCAATCCAACGGTTGGATATCGGAGGGTAATAGATCGACAGCTAGCAATGATTCCGGAGGTCGAACTAACACGGCGGATAATCCCGGAGTGCCCAGCGGAATTGGGTACGCGACTAAAGATCCGACAGCGCGTAGCTGAAGGGATATCGCATCAACGGCTGGGAGCAATTCCGCTAATTAAAGTTGCTCGATGGATAAAGCGAAGGAGCCCAGCGGAATTGGATGGGCGCCACATGATCCAACAGTCCGCCTATAAAGGGAGATCAGATTGATGGCTGTGGATGTTTCCGGGACCCAGAGTTGCACAATAGATAAAGTCAGACGGCTCAGCGGAATGTGGGACGTGGCGTTTGATCCAACGGTGAGGGGTGGAAGTACGTCACATCGACGGTCACGAGCGACCCCGGAATGGAGACTTACACGGTGCTTAGCGCCAAGATGCTCGGCGGAAAAGCACACGTGGTGTACGATCCGAAGGCCAGGAATTTGCACAGAAGAGATCAACGGTCGGAAATGACCTGGAGGAGAAAGATGCACGGCAGTTAGAGATAAGTAGCGGTTGCGGAAATAAATGCTTCCCACGTGTCTAATCGGGGGTGTCCTATAAAGGCAAAATTGACCTCTCCAGCGATTATTTTATTGTTTGGGACCCGGCGAAAAGGACCTGTCGATTTGGGTGCTTCCAGTTGTCAGCACCAGGCGCATTCTGAACACACGCCTCCACAGTGAGCCAGGTAGGACCTTAATCCTGTAATTCCTTCGCTCAATTATCATTATAAATTATGAAATGGACCAACAGGGCGAAGCCTCTGTGTCTGGTCGGGTCCCGGATGAAAGAGAAGAATTCTTGGTAGATAGACACAGGGGTGTCTGCGAGCCTTTCTTGTCTACAGGAAGTGTGTCAGACAGCAAAGAGAGGCTGTGGTCTTGTTTCTTGCAAGGGAATGACGTTCTAAATGTATGCAAGTCCTTTTTGTACTTTTTTGCCCTGGAGCAAACCCTCCACTTCCCTGAATTTTCCGAATGGTGCGCAGTAAATTATTCTCCCTCTCAGAGAGTCATTGTGAGTCGGTCCGCGTCGAAGATGCTGTGTAAAATTGATGCTTCAGCCATTAGGGAAAATCTTAGTTTGCCCGAAAGTTACCCTGTGAACCGTGAGTCTATAAATGAGTCTGTCCTTGCCGAGTTTTTTAAAGGTTGCAACGATGACGCTCGCTCTCAATTCCTGTCAAGTATCCTAAGGGAAGGTCAATCCCTTGAAGGCCTTACCTTGCCCTACCCCTTGCACATTTTTAGAACTGAAGTGCAGTGGGTAATGTCTTTGGTTTGTCAAGTGTTAGGTCTAGATGATGACTTTCATATAGGTGGTGTTATCCTTGGTTTCCTGCTAAAAGTAAATTCTTTAAGTCCCGAGTCCCAATCAGTTCCTGTGCTTAATTTAGACGGATATCTTGCCGAAGCGATCCACCTCCAGTTGACTGAATTTCCCAAGGTCCAGTTTTTTAGGTTTCAAACACACCTGCTTAACTTGTTAGTATGTTCTAATGTTACAGAATTGAAGTTCATAAGTACTCTATCCTCTTCTGATTTGCCAAAGCAAATCAACCTGATCGAATTTGCCAATTCGATCATGTCCGAAATATACAGGATGTTGTTTGATCAAGAGTTGCCCCGGGTCCTTGATGAAATGAAATGTTTGATGCAGTCTTCACCCGAGGGGCGGGTGGGAGACTGGTTTCTGTACAGAGATTATACTGTTTTGAGAGTGTATGGCTTTACAGTCCAGCCTTACAGGTTGCCTTCCTTTCTGACCCCAGGAATTTTTGCTCTAGAGTTTATGAGGCAAAGGTTGTTATCAGAGGAGGAGCATTTCGGTGCTTTCAGAAAATCTTTGAATATTAAATTTCCATTTAAAGTCGGCCCTTTCATTTTTAAAGGCAAAGGTGCCCTGGCATGTATAGAGAGATTGATGGAGAATATGGATTTCGTAAAGGATGTAAATATGAACTATGACCCCCACCAGGTGATATCATTGAGAAAGCAAGCAAACAAAAACAAACCGTTTGAGCATCAAGCTGTTGAAGGGTTAGCTGAAATGGCTAATTTGCTTCAGTTCACTGACGAGTCCAAAACTGAGACAGAGACACATCCCGCATCTCGTTCAGAGATCCAAATCACAGAGGGTGTCAATGTTGCGGTCAAGAGGAGTTTGGCAGAGGCCGAGAATATGGAAGTGGACGAAGAGACGCCCCGTAAGAAGGCCAAGCTGCTCGAGGGAGGTGATATGGTAAACGAAGAGATGCCCAGTGTTTCCAAAAAGGTTGCCTTGGTCCCCATCAAGACCATACAGGTCAGTCAGTTTTCTTTTAAAGGTTCAGAAGGTGACGTTAACAGCCCAGAATCCGGTCCCTTGTTTAAATCAAAAGAAGAGCTCAAGACAAGCTACCTAGAAAAGAGGAAGCAATCCCTGGAGGAAACACGAAATATGCTCCCTAAGGTAAGGAACCTGTACAGTTCTAAAACATCCCTAGTTGATGCTAGGGATGCTGAGAAAAATACTTTCAAAATGGCCATTGCGAATGATAAGAAAATGTCTGAGATAGAAATCCGTCTGGATAAAATCAGTACTCCAAACAAGATTCAGTTGCATAAGCAAACCAGCGACATTCTATATTCAGACCTATTGCAGGCCATGATGAGGATAAGTAAGTTGCAAGTGTTGGTAGACAAGTTGGAAGTTCAACTGAAGCACGAAAAGGTCGAGAACAAAGCCAATGCCGTTCAAATCAGAAAAATGCAAACGGACATCGCTAGCTCTGACAGTACCCAGGCTGTCAAGAAGTTGTTAGAGGAGAAAGACAATGATCTACAGGTCCTCAAGAAGAAACTAAAGATCCCCGGTTCAGAACACGTCCAATCGGCCGAATTGATGGCCTTGCAAGAAGAAAAGGAGAAAATCCATTAGGAAATGATGGAATACAAAGCGAAGGCCGTCGAGCTATAGGAGGAAAAATGCGGATGGGAGGTCGAAAGGGAGGAACTGCTGTCTCAAATATCCGTGTTGAAAAAGGACCAAAATGACGAGAAGGAAATCATGGAGGAGCTGATGAGTCAAACCCCCACTAATGAAGGTCTCTCCATTGTGAAAATAGACAAACCACTGGATAACTTCTCTGCTGATGACCTGTTGGTGTCCATGTCCCAGGTAAGTTTCAAAGACGAGGAAATCCGAGAGTTGACGACTGAGAATGAAAAGGTAAAGGCCGAATTAATCAAAATGAGTGAAAGCAGAAGACAGATCTTGCAGGAAAAGAATCAATTGCAGAAGAAGCTCGAGGAGCTAAAGGAAAAATGCATTGGGAAGGTCCCCCTTCAAGGGGCGAAGCATATTATTTGGGATACCCTTACTATAGAGATTACTAAGTTCCGACATTACTTGAGTTTTATTGATGATTTGTGTGCAGTGACAGAGTTGGCTCAGTAAAAACTGAAGCTCGTGAATGAACACATGGCGAGAAGACCCCTCTCCACAGCCCAAAATACATTAAATTTCCTGAACTCACTATCGTACCAAAAGGTGCACGACATGGGCATAAAGGACCGAATCTCAATAGTGCTGTCTGCGAAGAAGATCATCCAAAAGCACTAGTTGATGAAGACTGTCCAAGACAAGTCCGATGAGTTGGTCGTGCAAGTCAAAGAGTTCAGACAGGAGTTTAGAGAGTTGTTCGAAGACAGATTGTCGTCTTTCTGGGACGAAGAGGGTCGGTTGCGCTCACCGGAACATTATCATCAGCTATTTGTCTGGGCTCGCATGGATCACTCGAAATTTAATAGCATGGAAAAAATCCTGTCAGGGCAAACTATTGTGGACATGCTAGCGGAAGATTTCAAAATCTTACAGAAGTTCACCGTCATCAGAGCCAGGTTACCCAAGAAATCTCATGAAACATATATGGAGCTCGAGGTGACCATCCGAGAGATGATGGAGTGCGACACCCCAAGTACAGAGTAGTGGAAAGCCGTCGAGAGGTTTGGGAAAACAAAGCTTATCGTTCCCTCCTAAGAACAGGTGTCATGATACCGAAGAGCTGACGGGGCAAAGACATGGAGCTGATGGTGCAAAGGCATGGAGCTGCTGAGGCGAAGACGTGGAAGCTGTTAGGCCCAAGTTTGTTATTCAGTTGATTCATACTTTGTGGTCGATTAGGAATGGAATTGTAACAACTTCCTAGTGGTGTAGGATTTCGGTTACAAACTCTAATTTACGCCGGTCATTCTGTTATTGATCTGCTGGAGGCAGACTTATTGTTTGATCTATAAATTCGTATCTCTTTTATGAGATGGGGGTTGGAACCCATCAGATGAAGTAATTTGTGGAGAACATATATGTCTTATTTTTAATACCAGAATGAATGCATGAGAGTTCTTTTTTCAGAGATTCATGTATCATTGACATTGCAGTCCGTGCTTTCTTTCTCTGTGTGATTTGTAATTTTCTCTGTGTAACGCTCCATTCTGTTTTTTCTGTCGTATCTGGAACATAGTGTTTGATGTTTAGAATTCATATGCTTATGCTCTATTCATCGTTTCAGGTATTATATGATCTCTTCTACTAAAGTTGATATGGAATTCGTCTTAGACGCTCTGTATTGATGGGTTGTTCCCTCATTTCTTCTATTTTCACCCTGACAAATGAAATGACTGCAATTATGTGATTATATTGCCTTTGAAAAATCATGTGTATGCATTTTGGGAATCTTTTTATATGTATATGACTCCGTTTCCCAATGGATATGTGATTGTTTCAACCAAATAAATAAACCTTTAAATATTGTTACCGTTTGGTCTTGCAATTTGTAAAGTTCATGTTGAGAGATCCCTCTCTGGGAGAGAATACCAATAACTTCCTAAAGTGGTTTTGCTGTTACCTCGGGGTGTACCTTTTACAACCTGGGTACATTCTGAGTGCTAACAAACTGGCGCCGTTGCCGGGGACCGAAGTGCATATCTGCCCCGGGAGAACGACAAAGATTAAGGGAGGTTCTTGTGGGCAAACAGGAATTTCAAAAAGAGAAGAAGGTTGTGTATTTTCCCTGGTGACTTCACTGTGAAATTGTCCCATAATTCAAGAACGACATTCTAGCTTCAAGAAGACATACACGAGGTAACTCTGATACCGAAATCTTAAAAAGTTTTGAGAATCCAGAAAAGTTGTTTAGAAGAAAGAATAAAGAGCAGGCAGATTTTCCTTTGTTTGGCTCCTAATCATCGCCAGAGTCTCATGCTGATACAGAAAGGAAAGTCAGTACTGCACATGCCCTGTTGAGAACTAGATCCGAATCTGACCTCAAAGACCCTGAACTTGATCCTCATAAGGGAGAATCCTATTTGTTAGACTCCTTCTGGAGTGGCCTGCAACAGACCTCTAAAACCAAAACATCTGCCTCTGTGCATCCTCTAAGCACTTCAATTCCTGTAAACCCACCCAGACCGATGGCCGCTAGGTTTTCCCCCTTGCGTTTGCCTGCTGTTTTACATGATCTTCCCCAAAATTATTCTCAGAGAATTTCTTTGTTTGATGGGGAAGGTGATGTAACTGCAAAACAGCATGTTGCCAAGTTTGAAGACTTCATTGACCTGGAGGAAGTAGACTACCCTGATGTTGCCATGAGGTTATTTTCCCAAAGTCTATCTGGAGAGGCGAAAAAGTGGTTTAAGGACCTTCCACAAGGGTCTATTGTAAATTTTCAGGCCTTTCAGAATGCATTTTTGGATAGGTGGGATGATAAACTGAATCCTCTACAACTTTTGTCTCAGTATAATGGTCTCAAGAAAGGAGGTTTTGAGTCTGTTCATGAATTCTCAAGTAGATTCATGAGAGCTTATAACTCTATTCCAGAGGATATAAAGCCTTCTCCTGCAGCTGCTAAACTGCATTATGCTGGAGCTTTTGATAATGATTTTGCTTTTTCACTACGGGAGAGGAAATCAGCAACCCTTGCTGCCATGTTTACTGATGCCCTAGAAGTGGAGGCTAAAATGATGGCGAGTGGAAAGATGAAACACAGAGATGTGGATAGGAGGAGGAAAGAGGAAAATGAAGCTAAGGAACAGAGATGTTCCCATAAATAAAGGGAAGGCAAATCCAAATCAGCCTTCGTCTAGTCCCTTAAATGTAGAAAAAGGAAAAGAAACACAACAAGAGCCCTTTGTGAGTAGAGAAGTTCAGAATGATGTGCAGAGGGATAAAGTAATAAAAAAGGCGACTCCGATTGAGGTAGAGAAGATTAGTGCTGGTTTTAACCTGCAAAACGAGCTGTCTAGACTGAAGATCTCTGTTCCATTTAATGAGTTGTTGAGAAATACTGAATACAGAGATACTATTTCAAAAATGGTCAAAGACCATGGTGAAGGGCAGGCCGACATTTTAAATTTGAATGATGATAATCCTGCGATATCATTTGGATCAAAAGATGAGAATTTAGAAGGTGAAGAGGTGCCTCCTTTCTACTTAAGTCTAAAGGTGCTCGACAAAGTGGTCCACAATGCCATGTTGGATTCTGGGGCGTCACATAATCTGATGCCCAAAGGAATGGTAGAAAGTTTAGGATTGGAGGTAACAAGGCCCTATAAAGATCTGTACTCTTTTGATTCCAAGAAGGTAAAATGCCTGGGACTGATTAAGGACATGGTGGTAACCCTGAACAAACTGCCTTCTAAGACCATAGTCATGGATGTAGTAGTGGCAGACATCCCACCCAAATTTGGGGTATTGTTGTCAAGATCTTGGACTTCCAAGTTGAAAGGCAGCTTGCAGATGGACATGTCATATGCTACCATCCCAGTTCCAGATGGGAGCAGAAGACTGTATAGCGAAAAGAGAACTCCTTATGTGGTTAGCAGTCAATATAAGCCCGAAGTTCATCATATATATGCTGTTGACACTGATTTGGGATCTTCCATCTTCTTTAATGATGCTGCCCCACATGAATTGGAAGCTGCATTGCAAAAGAAATCTGAAGAACAGGAGAAGCATGAGGTGAATAAAGAAAAAGAAGTTTTGGAACAGCAAGCTCTGGAAGCAAAACAGAAAAAAGAAGGTCAATGGATCATGTATTTTGATGGATCTGTTGCGAAGGTTGGTGCCGAGGCTAGTGTCTACATCATTTCTCCTATTCATGATTTCAAAGCTTTGTCATACAAATTACTATTTGAGTGCACTAACAATGTAGCCGAGTATGAGGCCCTGTTATTAGGGTTACATGCTTTCAAGGGTCTGGGGGCTCAGAGGGTCAAGATCTTGGGAGACTCTGAGTTAGTGATAAATCAAGTAAATGAGATTTATCAAACTAAGCATCCTTGGATGAGGGCTTACAGAAATGAAGTATGGGATATGCTTGGCAACTTCTTTACAGAGTATATAATTCAGGTGGTTCCCAGGGTTGACAATATGGTGGCTGATTCCTTAGCAGTAGCCGCTGGAAAATTTGAAACTCCAATGACCAGTCAAAAGGAATACCAGGTGGAGATTCTGAACAGACCTTCTATCCCTGACAATTACAAATACTGGCAGGTGTTCGAAGATGATATGCAGATCCGAATATTTCTAGAGTTGTCAGGAGAATTTGTGAATACTCGGGTTGAAAATGAAAATGGAAATGATAAGACCCCCGAAGAGGATGAAGAAATTGAGTCAGAAGAGGACGCTAAGAAGTTGAGGAAGACCTTGGGAGGTAAAGATATCATCCAGCTCAAAAACAATTTCATACCAAGAGGCCTGATCCCTTTGGAAAGACTCTTTGATCAAAATGATGTTGCCAAGAACCCCAAAGTGAAACCAGTTGGTGATGCAGTTGAAGATAAAAATATTGGCACTAAGGAAAATCCTATAATCATAAAACTATCCAAGAAGCTGCCTGAAAGGGAGAAAAGGGAATATGTGGAGTTGATGAAAAGGTACACATATGTGTTTGCCTAGAGTTATGAAGACCTCAAAGAATATGATACATCTATCATACAGCACACTATTCCTATAAAGCCTGGAGAGAGGCCTTTTAAGCAGAAGCTCAGGAGGATCAACCCTAAATTGCTCCCTATAATTGAGAAGGAAATAAAGAAATTATTTGAGGCCAAGATTATTGTAACCCTCCGATTTTCTAAGTGGGTTGCAAATTTGGTCCCTGTCAGAAAAAAGAGTGGAGAGATAAGGCTGTGCATATATTTTCGCAATTTGAATAAAGTCTCCATGAAAGACAACTATCCCCTACCCAAGATGGATCACATGCTGTAGCAAGTGGTGGGAGCTGAAAGGATTTCGATGCTGGATGGCTTCTCTGGGTACAACCAGATCAAGTTGTTACCAGAAGATCGGGAGAAGACTGCCTTTACTACACCATGGGGCACTTTCATGTATGCAAAGATGCCTTTCGGTTTAATGAACGCAGGAGCCACTTTCCAGCGAGCTATGGACATCGCTTTTGCAGTGGAAATTGGAGTTTTTGTGGTGATCTACATGGATGATATCACAGTCTACTCTAAGTCCGACAGAGAACATCTACATCACCTTGAGAAGGTTTTCATGAAGTGCAGGAAATACGGTATATCTCTGAATCTGAAGAAATCTAATTTTGCACTAAAGGAAGGAAAGCTACT
>LPNX010417840.1:93279-147286 GCA_001517045.1 Pseudotsuga menziesii | reverse complement strand
TAAGTAGGGTAAGCCGAAGACATTTGGAGCTTGCAGTGAAAGCCCCAAGGTCCAGGAGGCATATCATTCCTTTCTAAAAACATACATAAAAATGATATACGCACAAAAACGAAAAATGGGTTTTTTGGAAATTATTATGTGAAGAGAAAAGGTAGGCACCTGGTCTACGAGTTCTTTGATACCTCGCAGGGAGGATATCATCCCCAGATGGAGCCAGCTGTTAGCACCTGTATTGAACAAAAGCAATATAAGATCATGGGAGGGGATGAGATTATGTTGTTTAAATACTTTGGTTTAAAGAAATGATACAAAGGTGACGTGATGGTCTAAAAGAGCAGCCAAGTCAACAAAAATCCTAGGCTGTGATCGAAAGAAGGAGCCAATCCATGGCTAATACTCCCTCCGCCTTTCAAAACATGCGAGGAAGATATCAGAAGTTCGGGATTTTAGCCGCTTGCACAAATCAAGGGTTACAAATTGATTCGGGGATGATCTGCAATTCATAACCGATCCGCCGGGGGAAATTGCATGTTAGTTAAAAAGTGGGAGTTGGCGGAATCACATATATTCCTCATGATCCGACGGTGGAGGGAAGGAATCGGATCACATCGGCGGTTGGGATTGATTTCGCAGCCGGAACCTGCGCGGCGGATAAACACCAGAGCTTCCAGCGGAAGGGATGCGTGGAGGAAAATCCGATGGCCAAGGATTAAAGACAGCCTAGATCGATGGCTATTTTGGTTTCCGGGAGATGAACATGCATGCGGGATAAGCTTTGAGCCACCCGGCGGAACTCATTACATGCTGCCCAATCCAACGGTTGGAGATCGGAGGGTAATAGATCGACGGCTAGCAATGATTCCGGAGGTCGAACTAACATGGCGGATAATCCCAGAGTGCCCATCAGAATTGGGTACGCGACTGAAGATCCGACGGCGCGTAGCTGAAGGGATATCGCATCAACGGCTGGGAGCAATTCCGCTGATTAAAGTTGCTCGACGGATAAAGCGAAGGAGCCTAGCGGAATTGGATGGGCGCCACATGATCCAACGGTCTGCCTATAAAGGGAGATCAGATCGATGGCTGTGGATGTTTTCGGGACCCAGAGTTGCACGATAGATAAAGTCAGACGGCTCAGCGGAATGTGGGACGTGGCGTTTGATCCAACGGTGAGGGGTGGAAGTACGTCACATCGACGGTCAAGAGTGACCCCGGAATGGAGACTTACACGGTACTTAGCGCCAAGATGCCCGGCGGAAAAGCACACGTGGTGTACGATCCGAAGGCCAGGAATTTGCACAGAAGAGATCAACGGTCGGAAATGACCTGGAGGAGAAAGATGCACGGCAGTTAGAGATAAGTAGCGGTTGCGGAAATAAATGCTTCCCACGTGTCTAATCGGGGGTGTCCTATAAAGGCAAAATTGACCTCTCCAGCGATTATTTTATTGTTTGGTACCCGACGAAAAGGACCTGTCGATTTGGGCGCTTCCAGTTGTCACCACCAGGCGCATTCCGAACACACGCCTCCACAGTGAGCCAGGTAGGACCTTAATCCTGTAATTCCTTCACTCAATTATCGTTATAAATTAAGAAATGGACCAATAGGGCGAAGCCTCTGTGTCTGGTCAGGTCCTGGATGAAAGAGAAGAATTCTTGGTAGATAGACACAGGGGTGTCTGCGAGCCTTTCTTGTCTACAGGAAGTGTGTCAGACAGCAAAGAGAGGTTGTGGTCTTGTTTCTCGCAATGGAATGACGTTCTAAATGTATGCAAGTCCTTTTTGTACTTTTTTGCCCTAGAGCAAACCCTCCACTTCCCTGAATTTGCCGAATGGTGCGCAGTAAATTATTCTCCCTCTCAGAGAGTCATTGTGAGTCGGTCCGCGTTGAAGATACTATGTAAAATTGATGCTTCAGCCATTAGGGGAAATCTTAGTTTGCCCGAAAGTTACCCTGTGAACCGTGAGTCTGTAAATGAGTCTGTCCTTGCCGAGTTTTTTAAAGGTTGCAACGATGACGCTCGCTCTCAATTCCTGTCAAGTATCCTAAGGGAAGGTCAATCCCTTGAAGGCCTTACCTTTCCCTACCCCTTGCACATTTTTAGAACTGAAGTGCAGTGGGTAATGTCTTTGGTTTGTCAAGTGTTAGGTCTAGATGATGACTGTCATATAGGTGGTGTTATCCTTGGTTTCCTGCTAAAAGTAAATTCTTTAAGTCCCGAGTCCCAGTCAGTTCCTGTGCTTAATTTAGATGGATATCTTGCCGAAGCGATCCACCTCCAGTTGACTGAATTTCCCAAGGTCCAGTTTTTTAGGTTTCAAACACACCTGCTTAACTTGTTAGTATGTTCTAATGTTACAGAATTGAAGTTCATAAGTACTCTATCCTCTTCTGATTTGCCAAAGCAAATCAACCTGATCGAATTTTCCAATTCGATCATGTCCGAAATATACAGGATGTTGTTTGATCAAGAGTTTCCCCGGGTCCTTGATGAAATGAAATGTTTGATGCAGTCTTCACCCGAGGGGCGGGTGGGAGACTGGTTTATGTATAGAGATTATACTGTTTTGAGAGTGTATGGCTTTACAGGCCAGCCTTATAGGTTGCCTTCCTGGTTTCATTTTTATGCAAGCTTGAAACCAAAAGGTAAACTATGCTTAAGGAAACCCACTTCATTTTTTAACGAGCTTGAAATAGAAAATGAACTATGCTCAAGAATGATTTCATTTTTATGCAAGCTTGAAACCAAAAGGTAAACTATGCGTGAGGAGATCCATTTCATTTTTTAACGAGCTTGACATAGAATGGGAACTTTGCTCATAACATGGTTTCATTTTTATGCAAGCTTGAAACCAAAAGGGTAAACTATGCTTAAGGAGTGGTTTTATTTTTTATAGAGCTTGAAACCAAAAGTAAACTATGCTCTAAAACTTGCTCCTATCCAACATGATATCCAGAGGTTGGTAGGTTTCCCCCATTACATAAAAGCTAGCGGCTTATCTCCATTATGATTTCAGAAGGCTAGAGCCATGCCACCCATTTTACATATGATGGGAAGAAGCTAACTAGAAGAAGGGGAAGGAATCACAAGAACATGCGGCACCTTCAGGGCAGTCTGATTACTAGGAGTAATGTGATGGTCAGGTGTAACGAAGGAAAGTTGATCAATGGTCACAATCTTCCCATCATGGGGAAAATACATCACTCTAAAAAGTGTGGAAACTATGGCTTTCATGGCATAAACATAATCACGTCCAAGGAGCAGATTGAAATCTAAAGGACCTTGGACCACCATAACATCAATACAAATAGTTTTCCCTCCTAATGTAATAGGAAAATAAGGGAGGGTCCCTAAAGATGCAGTAGGTATTCTATTAAAAGCCAGTATCTGATCGGTGGCTGGCACAAGCGGAGCAGAACCTAAATCTTTCCAAGCAGTTGAGGATAGATTACTAACAGAAGCCCCTTTGTCAACAATAGTGCGAAGTATCCTCCTAGCAGTAACATTCACAACTATCTGGAAAGGAACACTCGAATGAAGACAAGACTCTGTTAGGTTACTCCAGTCAAAGGAAATAACCTCATTACTCTGAGAAGGTTCTATCGAAATAGACAAAATTTCCTCTTTTCGAGAACAATCAAAACGAAGCATAAAAAATTCAGTAGGTTTAAGTTCATTCTCTACTGGAGGAGAAGAACAAGATGAAGATTTGGTCAAAGAGACTACTTCAATCTTAAAACTCTCTGATGAAAGACTGGGATCAGGTGGAAATGATGCGGACTCAACCACTTCACTCTTCGAAGGAAGAGTGGGATCAATTATAGATGAAACTGAATTGATCGCTTGGTCAACCAGCAAGGAATCGAGGGATAACTTACTATCACTTGTTGGAATCACCTGTTGATGATCAGTAATATTTTCCAACCAATGCAAAGCTTCATCCATGCTTGGACAAAGGAAAGTACGATGCATAGCCTTGCATATCAAACAAGGATACAAGACTTTACCCTTATGACCTTTTACCAATGGGTCACTGGTTGAGGGAGTATCATCAACATGATGATCAGAGGTTGATGACACAGACGGTTTGGACCTTTTAGACCACTCTTCTTGTACACGGGAGAGACCGGGACACTCCTTAAGAAGGTGGTCCCCCTTGCAAAGCTTACAAGGCAACTTGGGTTTTTCGAGTGTTCTCTTAGAACGGGCACCATCAAGAGCAGATGGTTGCTGCTTTTTTTCTTTCTTATCCTTCTTCTTTTTACCCTTCCCTTTCTTCTTCTTCTTATCCACATGACTACTAACCATAGAGCTTTGGTCAAGTGAAGAAGAAGAAAGGGATGAAGCAACAACCGACGAAGAAGGAGCAGGATTAGGTTGAGGTCGATCCTCTCCCGGAGGAGAGGTGACATTTGAGACATTAGGTGTAATAGGAATTAGTGGATTAAACAGCCAGATCGGTAATCCTATAGTTAATCCAGGAAGATTTAGAGTGGTAATAAAGGGAGGACCAAGACCTTCACTTGGAGGGAATACAAGAGGTACACCTTGGAAAGGGACCTCTTGAGTGGTAGTCCCAGATGAGGATGCCATCTCTAAACTCTCTAATAACCCCCTAACTACCACGCACAAGCAACTACTACTCAAACTAAAAGCAACAAGAAAACATGTGAAAGGCATGGATAAGAGTTAGGAATCTCACAGGATTATCCAGACTTTACAAGCTTCGCCCGTAAAGCTAAGACGGCCAAAAGGTCCACTCAAATGGTTTTAGGATTCCTAAAAGGGTCTCCCGATATACGCAAGGTATGAGGGAGCTCAAATCGGTAGTAGTGTTGTCTAATGCATAATCTTACACAAGGGGCCTTCCGATATACAATTGATTATGTGAAGTACCTTTCTATATACCTCAAGGGTACGTGAAAGGCCGTTCGATATACCGACGGTACGTGGAAGAACCACGTGAGTCCCGGGATATAATGTGGACAAGTAACGACAGCTTCTACACTTAACGACACCCGAACATGCCTCTAACTTATCACTCAAATTGCTAAAAGTTTTAACCTAGTACTACCATTGATTTTATCTTGTGTGTTTAGGTGGAACCATGGAGTGAAAACTTGAAATTAAAGAAGATGCACATTGATCTATATGATCATGCAAGTTTTCCTCTTCAATGAAATTCTACCTAAGAGAGGGAGAGAGATTTACTTTTCTTCCCAAAAATGCACACCCAAATGCAAATGCAATTCTATCTTTTCAAACGAAAAGGGAAATATCAATGCACCCCAACAATCTTCAAATTAAATAAAAAAGAGATCTAGAGAACATCGAACATAAATAAACCAAAAATGTTTCCTATCTTTTCATGCTTGAAAAAGACGCATAAAAACTTAATGGAAAGATGATTTCACTAACATTTCCAAACAAAACTAACTCTAATGCATGCAAACCTGAAAACAGATATGTCTTCTTAATGAAAGTAAGATCTAGAATTTCGAACAATCATGCACAAAACAAGAATAAAATCGTTCAACAATGCCTACGAATAAAGCAAAGGAGAGAGAAAACTAAAACTTCTCTTTGAATTAGATAAGGAAACGAAGAACCAATCTTTCCTACCAAGCACTGAAAAATCATCATGCAAAAGGAAACAAGAATCACCCCAAGCAAAGAAAGACTCAAAACAACATGGATCATTCATGCATTCCAAGTCCGAAACAAACCAAAGCCTACACATGAAAATGAAATGTATATTTCCAATTCCAATGAATAATATCTACATAAAAGAGCAAGAGGTTTCAAGCAAAGAAAATAATGTAGAATCTAATACAAGAAACACAAACTCTCTTTGAATGCATAGGGAAAATAACAATCAAAGCGACTGCAGAATATACAATTCATGGCCCCTCCCGGCCGTGAGGGATCAATTTTTTTCAAAAATACACTTCATTTGCATCAAAAAGTAAGCCAAAAACATACAAAAATGAAAATACAAAGTCTGGAATAGGGCCTACTTGGCACCGCGCAGATGAAGTTGCTGACAGGCGGTTTTGAGGCAGAACCGCTCCTTGCTCACTGGATTCAGGCGGTGGCACTGCTTATGGCTAACTTGACTCAGGTGGTGGCACCGCTTCTTGCCAACAGAACATGTGCGGTTCCTTGAATAGATCCAAAACACAGAGGAGAACGAAAGATCAAGTCAGAAAAAGACTAGATCAAGTTAAAAACTGATGGATTGAAAGTGAGAAAGAGCATAAAAGGTCAAAAATAATTCAGATCTAGACAGATCTGGAAGTTTCAAACCAAAATCCACTGATTCAGATAGCAGATATTACTGAAGAGAGTTGGAGAAGGAGCCTAGATTCGAACAAGAGTTGAAATATTGAGGAAGATCAGATCAACTAATACATATATTCATTCCTCAGTGGAGTCACCAGATTTGTTACCAGGAATATTTCACCTTCTGCAGACAGTAAGGTGTTCCACTGGTCTGAATGGTTCAAATCCAGAACAAATGAACGACAAAGGTTGAAGACCCTCCCTGGACGTCGTAGATACCTGGAATGTGATGCTTCGATAGTAACCCTGTGTACCTGCAATCAGATTAAACACGTAAACACATGAAAGCTTCCAGAATATAATCTACTTATCCATGTTAGTGACTAAGTAATCTAACAACATATACATGTCAAATAAAACAACAACAGTAATGTGGGACGGAAATCAGCTTTGCATTAAGATAAAATGGAGAAGTTTACAACCAATTAAGCCTTAGTGTTGACATGCATCCCCATGAAACCAAACACTCTCATCCCCATAAGCTCCAAATTTTTCTCTCTATGGTCTCCAATGGCTTGGGACAAGTGATCAATCCAACATCATAACAATGCCTTAAGAGTTCTCCCCCTCAACCATAGATATGAGCTTGTATTTATAAGGCTCAATGGATAGGGATGGTTGAGAGATTAGTGGATGAGGTGGCCTCTAAGATCCTAGAATGAGGGATCTCAAGCTCAACTGACCCACAATGATAAGGATAAGGGAGGACACAAGGCTCATGATCTAGAAGCCTCGAGAAACTTCTATTTTTCCCTTTTTACTGAGGGTACCGCGTTTCTCCTTCAATGACAGAGCATTTTTGGTAAGAAATGCTTATGGACTAAGGGACATAAGCGGTGGTACTACTTGTGGACAACAAGAGATAGGCGATGCGAACAAGGTACCGCTCATGGATAAAGGGGAAAGCGCAGTGTTGAGCATTTTGTGAAAGATTTACAAATGGTATGAGTTTCCACTCCAAGTGCTGGGATTAAGGGAAAATAGGTATGTTAAGAGTCCTATCACATGATGGTGACAGGATTTTTGTATAACATGGATTTCTTCGAGAACATCGGGAATCACATGACCTTCTAAAAGAATATCTTGACAAAGATATATTATGTTTCCTTCTCAAAGAAAAATTTCTTGTACTTGGAGACCTCTTTCTAGTGCAACTTCTAGAGTGACTCTCTACACTTCTTCTTTCTTGGCCAACATTGTTTGCATTAGATCCAAGATGAGCTCTTTGTTGAATATCATGAGGATTTGAAGAATGAAATCATTAATCTGGTTCTTCTCTTCTTGAGCCTTAATCAGTCTCTCATTGAAACTTCTCATTGTTTCAACCAAAATTTGAGGAGTGACCTGCTCTCTCCTCCCATTTGAATATGTCTCGTCATTTTTATCTTGTGTATTTTATCCTAAGACATCCTCATCATGTTCATAGGTGTCATGGGCATCAGTCATGGTCACTGTTTTCTTTTAGGGACTCTTTCCCTCTGCTTGTTTCCCTCGGATACAGTTGTTCAAATATTGTTTTGTGCAAGATAATGGATTTGCACTGTGTAGAAATTTAGAAGTGACCGACGTGTTACAGGTGGATATACTCTATTGCCCTTTTCTTTTCTATTGTGCCATATCTTCGAATGATCTTGATGATGGATGGAGGGTCCACCTAAAACACATCGGTCACTTCTAAATTTATACACAGTTCAAATCCATAAGCATGCACACAATGACTAAACATTGTGGAAACATTCATGCACAAAATGTTCAAAGCTTATCAACTACAAACATTGTGCAACATAGAGACATTTATAAGACATTTTAGTAACATATGAAATGAAACATAAAAATAATATTTTGAATAGAATTTGTCTCATGGAATTATTCACGGGGTTCTTAGGTCATCTTTTCCTTTATTCCATTTATGCATTTCTAGGAACTGCCTTTATTGACAATTTTTTTATCAAAATAAGGTTATAGGCACTTTTTTTCCTAATCTCTGAGACATTGGAACTCCTCATTCAAATTTCGACTATGCAACACTACTCCCCTATGTATAAGATTTCCAACACCTATCTTCCTGCTCCATTCTGATCTTGTATATGAAATTTACACTCTTCCAAAATGTCAGTTTCCCCAATTATGCACTTTTTCCATGTGCAATTTAGCTTCGAAGGCCAACTTCAGCAAGAAAATAAAGGAAGAACTAGAAAAATGTTTTTATCAAGCGAAGTTAGTACATATAACAAGGATCACTCAGAAGCTTCAAGATCCTCTATCCAATGCTCTATCCAATTTTATTAAATTCTAGGTTTGACTACTTTTGACTTTTGCAACTTTTAAAAAACTTGGAATTTTTGGCAAAAACTATCTCCCAAACTAAGCATTTCTGGAAAAAAATTTCTAACAAAATTTGTCCATTTTAATGAGTACGTAAAGTGTCGAGTTCAAAAATTTTATTGGTTTCGATGTCTAGGGTCACTTTTACCTCCAACAATATTTTTGAAATCCACAAAAAAATGCTTCGGAATAGTGCATTTTAGCCTTCATTCACACCCAAGCTCCACTCCTTTAGGAATTTGGACCCAACCTCCCAAATTTAATTGCATTCATGTTCTGCACCATAACAATTTCAACCCAAACCAAGCTTTTATTGGGTTTCTAGACACTGATCTTTGAAAGTTGATAATTTGAATTTTCATTCAAATCAGAGTAGGATGGGATCCAACCTCTCATTATAACTTATATGGCATTCGTTAATGGAGTTCGAAAACCGCAAGTCTCATCCGATTATAAGACAAATTTCTCATGTTATGGCCGAAACCATTTTCCAGGATCTTTTTTTTTTTTTTGTTAATCACCATCGCTAACCCTTCTAGTTGTCGATATCGAATTTTCCAAGCCTTCCTAACCTTTGCAATTGTAAATCAGAAAGAAAAAAGCACAACTGATATATAACGATATATTTTTGACTTCCTGACTACAATTACTATCTTTTGTGCATTGGGAGTCAAAATTTGGCACTACAAAACCAATTTCGACAAACCACCCCCGATTTCCTGGCTCTGACTGTTATATTTGTTCTGTCGAGAGTTGGAAGTTGGAAGTGAAAAAAATATTACAACAAGAGTACCCCAACTTACTAACTTTGACTACTACCTTATGTACGTCAGAATTCGAAAGTCGAAAGTCAAAACCACTAAACTTCAACCTTCCACGACCGCGACAATGTCGATATCCTTACCCTTATCACTGTTACTCATTGAATTGGAGGTCAGGAGTCAAAACACCACCACTACGCTACTACCCTATACAAATCCTCAACTTCTTCAATGGGTACCCCAACATCGACACTTTGGAGTCGGCATCCCATCATTATCCAAATAGTAATAACACAAACCTTTCAATTCCCATGTCAGAAGTCAAAAGCTGATAATATTCGCATGTTACTGCCAAATTATCTTGTCAATATCTTTCACATCAAAAGTCCATTTTTTATGAAATGGGAATCGTCAAAAAACTCTCGGTGAGCTCTACACAAGGGTGTTCTCGTTTGACACATTCAAACATTTTGATTTTTGGTCATTAATTTTACCCTCAATTTTACTGAACATTCACCATCACTTCCTGTGCATTTCTTATTTTCTACCTATAAGTGTGGATTTCGGCCCGAACATCCCCAGTGCTACAACCTTTTCTCTAATACCACTCTGTCATGTCACCTCTTGTCAATCCAACAAGCGGAGGGAACATGAATGATGTACAAGATGCTAAATTTCTCCCACATTGCCAAATTACGGCATTCATAAACATTTAAATGTGTGTGCAAATGCCTAAATATGAACACAATGAAAATAAATCTCTCTACAAACATGTGATGCATATACTAGCATGCTCATCACATGCATAATAATAAAATTATGCAAAAAAAATAAACTCATTTTTATGCTATCCACAGGAATTCAAATTTAAGATTTCAAACTGGATCATCTCGTTCAGTCTGACATAAACAAAGATTTACTCATAATACATAATTTTGACATAATTAGAGACAGCGTTGAACACTTATCTTTTAATTGAAATTTCATGAGCAACTGGCTATGGAAGAGAAACGTTCCCCCAACCATATCTCTCTATCCATCCTATATTATTTCATATGAGAGTGTTAACACTAAAGAGTGTTCACCTAGCTCTCTGTGGTCTAAACCATATACATACATCATCTTCCCACCATATTTCCCTTACTTTTGACCTTCACAATTGTATTTCCACAAAAAATTGTCTAAAACACCATTATTCCTTCCCATAAATGAAGGGATAGTGAGCATTCATTATGGTTTAGCCCCACTTTCTGCCAAAAAGGCTCAAAAACCCTAAAAAATGAGAAAGGGTAAAAAAACCATAGATAAAAACCATGGGTCATCACCATGGGTTAAAAAACCCTAATACCATACTATAAATACATTATGAAGGGCTCTCCCAAAACACCTGTTCATTCACTTGTGGTTACGCGATGCCATTTTTCTCTCAGACATACCACATACTTTCCTACCATTATTCTTGTTGCCACATCATTTCCCACGTTGTACGTTGAGATCTCTTTGTACCCACTTTGGATCCATTCCTCGTTTGACAACTGTCTATGGAGAAGACTAGAGAACCAACCCGTGGAGCTGCGAAACCACTTTCGGGGATAGATACGGTGGCCCATATTGTAGGAGAAAGGTATTGTGTTTTATTTTATGCAATAGTTAGTTCAAATATGAAAATAGCCCTAAAAATATTTGTTATCATTGTTTCTCTTGTTGTTTAGTATCTCGTTATTCCATTGAACTCTTCCTTATTCTCTCAGCGATCTAAGGTTGGTGCATCTCCACGTAATAAGGGAGAAATCCCCATTACATTTTTTGCGACTCCACTCGGTTGATCCATACGGATATTTATTTTTGCAGGTTTACACTGGTTTGTTCCTCTCTACTTCCCTCAGTCGTCGCAGATTCAACCCCCTCGCGGCAGATCCGAACTAGTACTACGTCAGTCCCAACCCCCCGGCCCTAGCCGGCTCTTTGTTTTTTCTTAAATTTCATGTTCAACCCGAGTCACATCTATCCGACTGAAATTCACGACCCAGTCACACCTTTATTCTTGATAAGTGTGACCTAGGTCGTGCCTTTATCTTCGATAAGAGTGATTTAGCTTAAAACCTAATCGCTTATGTCCTGGCTTCTTGAGTGACCCTAGTTGCTACTGTGACATAGTTTCGAGCGACCCCGTCGCACCTAACCCTATGTTTTGTGCAACCTGATTCCATCGGCTATTTTTCCACTCATATCATGATTGTTCCTTTGTTCCATGTGAACTAGATTGCACATGTTCTACCAACAGGTGCGACTTGCAGTTTTCAGTTTGTTTTTGTGCTTTGGACCCCCTGTCTGTCCCAAACCCTTTTCTGACTTGTTTTCTGTCCAAATCTTATCTTTTTGCAACCCCTTGGTATGTGTTGAGATCCCACTTGCTTGGTTTATGAGTTGTTCTAGTTGAGCTTCGTGGTTGAGACCCCATGCATGGTTCCTACGTTTGATTAGTTCCTTTTACTACTCATTTGTTTCAAGTACATTTTATTTCTAAAAGAAAAAAATATTTTGCAGCATATTTATTGTTCTTTACCACATTATATTTTCATCCCCGGCAGTGAGATTAGAACATCTTCATCGTGGATTCTTAGGTTTAGCATACACATAAGTTGCACACATTTCACACCATATAAGTGAAAAAATCGATTCATGACCGCGAGCAAGCCTTAAAATTAACTTAATACAACCAACATTGTAACCTCTCCTAAGGACAAAACAATATTGTAGCTAAGTTAGGACTTTGGGGATAGGCATCCAAACAACACCCCTCTATCACGTACATCTTGAGACAGTTTTTGTCCATTAGGGGACCATGGCGAACATTTCGCGAACCATTAAAATCGACATCTCAACCAATTCTGAGATTGTTGAAGAAATCATGTTGGGGGCATCTTGCTCCCTGGAAGAGGTCGATGCCTATACCGTTCTCTTCCAAGAATTATGCGACATCTTCGCCTGGTCATACACTGAAATGCCCGGCTTAGATCCATCCATCCTGGAACACCACATCGACACATGGCCTAATGTGGCACCCATCTGCCATAAGCAACATCCCATCCATCCATCCAAATTGGCTGCGGTAAAATCCGAGATAGAGAAGCTGCGCACAGTCAGCTTCATTTATCCTATTGCATACACAATTTGGGTTTCTAATCATGTTCCCGTGAATAAAAAACAGGGTACCATTCGCCTTTGCATAGAATTTCGCGATCTCAATGGGGCATGTCCCAAAGACAACTTCCCCACACCGTTCATCAACCAAATCATCGATGCATGCGCCGGACATGAGGCCTTCTCCTTCATGGACGGTTTTTTTGAATACAACCAGATCCAAATCCGGAAAGAAGACCGTTACAAAACGGCATTCACAACCCCATGGGGCACATTCACCTACCGAGTCATGCCCTTTGGCCTCAAAAATGTTGGAGCCACCTTCTAGCACACCATGACGCACTGCTTCCGCGATCTCACTCACATCATGTTGGTGTGTTTCGACAACCTCATCGCACAGTCACAAAGACACACACAACACATAGATGACTTGCGACAAGTCTTAATGCGATGTCGCCAGTATAGGATCCGCTTGAACCCATTCAAGTGTGTTTTCTGTGTCCCCATGGGCCAACTCCAAGGATTCATCGTGTCACACAAAGGAATGACCGTTGATCCTGGGAAAGTCCAAATGACTTTCCCCCTAACGTCACCCCTTTGAGTGACAACGTTCTAAATTGTATTATAGTCTTTTTATTTTTATTTTTTACACATTTTTCCCCGATTGAGTCTTATGTATCGTTTCCTCTCATTGCTTCAGATGGAGCACTCCTCAGATCGCTATATGGGATTCATAGATGGAGCAAGAAGATGGTACCCAAACCTCACCTCGGTTGCATGGGTAATCTACTCCCCATCGCACGAGTTGATCCACATCGACGGAATATGCGTGGGCACCGTGACCAACAACCAGGCGGAATATGATGGTGTCAATGGCCTCTTGGTCATCGCTCTGCAATTAGGAATTCACCATCTTGATGTCTTCTTAGACTCTCAGTTGCTTGTTTCTCAACTGAACAACCATTATCGAGTTCATGATCCCTGCCTCTTTAGAAAGTACTTGCGCACTAAACACATGGTCGAAACATTTGAATCCATCACATTCACACATGTTCCTAGGAACCTCAATAGTGTCGCAGATCAAATGGCTAATGATATTCTAAATTGGCATATCCACAACAGCATATAGGAAACATACAACCATAACATAATGCATAATCATGTCTAAAAATACACACACTGTGTAACAATACATCACATAGGCATTTTCATTCCACAACATAATAAAAGACTCACATAATAAAACCATAAAAGTGCATCCACGTGCGTCAAAAATATATATAGACATAAATCCATAAGTGGCATGTCCACAATATGTCCAATACAAAAAGAGAGAAGCCACATATGCTTTCTCAACAGGATATACATAAGCGATACAAATACCCCTAAGGGCACCTATGCACTAAGGGTTAGCCCCACAAGGCTACTAATCCGATTTAGACCCATCATCTGAATCAGACTCATCATCTTTCAAAGAAGACAAATCCAATGTAAGCACACCACCTCTCGCCGTCCGGCGAAAGTGCTCACACGCCACTGCCATCTTCCTCATCACGCCCGTCATCTTGGGAGGAAGATTGTGAATAGCAGTAATAAATTTGGTGTTTAGATGCTACCAACCAACAGCTGACACCCCAGTAGCCACCTCCTCCGTGTATGGCACCAGCCAATCCATGTCCCGCTATCGCCTTCGAGGGTTCCTGGAAGGGGCCACCACAGGAGGCATGGTAACAACCCGCCTCCGATGCCCAGGTGGTGGGCAAGGACGAACATCTACACACACAATCAAGGAGACCATAAGTCCACATACATCAACATGAAAATCACTAACCAGCTCAATTATCCTATGCACAAAGATGAACATAGAAACATCAAGCATACATACCAGCTGGTCCCCAAGCTTGACCAGGAGGTCAGGGCATCTCTAGATCTCCCTGGAAGTCCATACCTGCATACGAGTACTCCTCGATCACCACAGGTAGTTGGAGCCATTGTTCCAACAACTCCTCCATGAATAAGTGACCCACTCTATCGCCACCCTCGCGGATCATCATCTGGCACTACCTATACATCCTTGGCTCCCACATACCACTGTCCTCCACAGCCCGATGAGGACAAAGTGTAGGTACTTTCTCAAAGAAGAAAGCACATAGAAAGGAGCCAAAGAAAAAACCCGTGCCAGTAGTCTTCAACCTATTCAGCTGACACAGAACAGCCTGTAAGTACATCTGGCCCCATGCATAATAAGTGCCACCAATGGCACGCTCGACTAACTGCAGCTGACCACCAAAAATCTTGTGGCTCCCTATGGAACCCAAGATGCACTGTAGTAAGGTCCCCACCGCCCATGTAGACAACTCCTCAATGTCACACATCAAGATGTAAGAACCATGCACATACGCCATAGCATAATAGTGCCGCTCGCATAAATCCTCTAATGTCTCCCCTCGAGACAAAACAGGAGCCAAGTCACCAACTACTCCCAATATTAGGAGCCCAGTAATGAATTACACATCCTCTAGCGTAATCTCAATACATTGTCCCTGGAAGAGGAACACCTCCTCAGTAACATCCCAAAAACTGATCAGAGTTTGCATCAGCAAACCCAAGCTCCACATGAGCAGAATCTGCATGAACTTCAGTAACCCATAGCGGGCCAGTGTATCTCTAACACCCCCATCTCGTAATGATGCATCTCGGACTGGCTTGCAGTCTCTCTCCCTCCATTTGATCTCCACCATCCTGCACAAGGCAAAAACCCTGAGGTCATACCTCCCCACCATTAAAAAACCACCCAAAGAGGGCCAGGGTGCACTTAACTGAGTAAAAGGAGCGCCTAGGGCACTCATAATGGCCCAACAAGTGCGCCCAGGGTGCACCTTTCCCTCATAAATGAGAGAACTGGTGCATTTGAAACCCCAAACAGCTCAAGGGGGGCCTCCAGGTGGTCAAATCCAGTAAAAAATACATCAAAATGAAGAGGTTCAGTGAGATCTTTTACTTGCAAGTTGCGGCTCATGAAACTATCGATCGGATCAAGAGAAATCGACAAATGAAGAATTAGGGCCCACCTCTCCAATTCCATAATGAACAGTGACAATGACACTTCACCATGTGGACCCTCCCCTTTTATAGGCCCCATTTGACCTAATTTCTTTTGATCAACATAACAGGACCATACGGACTCTGTTTGAGACACTGTTCATGCCACTGGTTTCAGAATTCCACCCTCTATCTAGTTATGAGACCTTTGTCTCATGTTTAAACAGTCAATTTCAGGACCATTTCCCACAAGTCACCTCGATTCACGAGCCATGACATAACGATGCGAGTGTCTACAGACCGGTACTCGTATCACTCTGCCCAACCGCAACTCATGCGAGCGATCAGGCTGCCACCCGTTAAGGATTGTACCATATTTTACTTTTTATTGTTATAACTGTCTTTTTCACCGCACCTTATGCGGACATCTTTGGACCATCGTCCATAAAAACCTTTTGTTTTTCTTCTGTATATTTGACATAGAAGTGTCCTCAGGCTGCTGCCAACTTAGGAATGTAATTTTAGCTTTTATTTTGTATTTTTAACACGTAGATTGTCTTTTCTTTTCACCACACCTTACGCGGACCTTTGGACCACTGTCCACAAAACGATTTCTTTTCTTGCACATATTTGGCATATAAATACCTCCGGACTTGTACTTACATCGCATGTAGTCAAGTTTTTCCACCACAACACACACGCACGCTCTCCTGACCTCTGTCCGAGAGCCACCTCGGTTTGCGTGCCTCTGCCGCACCGTCTTGCAGGCCTCTGTCGCGATCTATCCCACGCATGTATTGGTATTTTTGAGATCCTTCTGCTCCGTCCATACTGCGCGGATGACCTGTGGACCTCTATTCACCGTCCCGACATGGGGCACCACTCGCGCCACCGCAGTCGGTTGACCGCATTGGAGTTTCATTTAAGCTCTTTTTTGACTCCCTAAAACAATGAAAAGATCACCGAGCACAGCTGCTTCCTTTCCCACTCACTAAAGTATGTGCTCCAGATGTTATGGTTGTATGTTTCCTATCAGTCTGAACCAACCTTGTTCATTGCTCCATCTAGCCCCATGGATGGTGCACATCCTGACCCCTTTCAAGGGGTATTTTCAATAGTGGGCTCACATACATTCCACCCATCATCACAAGTATCCCTTCTATTGGCCCTATAGGCCCTGGTCCTAGTGGGCTCATTTTCATTGCACACTATGGCCGGTTCACTACCCACTAGTGGTGGTTCCATTCCAACCACCGTTGTCACTACCATTCCACCTTTTATACCTGGGGACAGTGGCCCTTCCATGTCAGTTCCATCTATTCCTACCATACCAGTGACTTTTCCTACTGTCAGAATTCAACCTCATCCACCCCCATTTATGCATGGGAACTACGCTCCTGCAGCTACTGACACCCTTTTTGGTCCTTCCTGAGCCAACCTCAGCTCTAGCTTACCTTTTATGGCTATTCTCAATCTGCCATATTTGGCATGGTTAACCAATGACCCCATTCGTCACCACCCACAATGGCCTCCTATGCCTACTAATATTCCCTTCGACATCCCCAAGTTTGAGGAAAAGGCGGGAGAGGACCCTCAAAATAACATCATGTTATTCCATCTATGGTGTTCATCTAACAGCATCGTGGATGATTCCGTTCGATTGAGGTTGTTCCACCACACACTCAATGGCGTTGCGGCCAAGTGGTATATCGAATTGCCTCATGCTACTTACCCTCACTTCTCCTCACTCGCTTCGATGTTCCTTCAGTACTTCCAGTTACCTGTTTGTTATGACGTGGGAGTGGAGATCCTACTATCATGTCGCCATAACACAACTACCCATATCACGGATCATATCCATGAATGGTGTCGTTGTTGTAGCTTATGTAAGATCCGGTTAGAAGATAAGATCTTCCTCGATTGGTTCCTCAAAACATTACTCCCTCCCATAGCCAAGGATATTGCATCTGAGTGAACGTAAACCGAGGAAGAATCCATCCTTAAGGCTCGGTGATTCGATCTGATATACGACTAATCGGGTTACTTGTATACTGCTATACCCGATGCTCCCCGTACAAGCACCTCATGTCGAGATACGTCAGAGGAATCCCATGTTGTTGATGGACTCATCAGCTCTATTACCTAGCATCCTTGGTATCAATCGGCCTCTCCCATGATGCCACCCAATCCTGGTAACACCCATTGTGTTTCCCAACCAAGTTACACCCCTGATTACTCACATGTGATGGCTCCATCTAGATCTACTTCCTCCTATGCACCTCACAATTATGCCCCCGATTATTCATGTGTAACGAATCATTTCGGAGCCACCTCTTCCTATGCACCTTCCGCACCAACTCCTTACATTTATAGACTGACTTTTTCGACACACTCGTGTTCTAGCCAAATAGTTGACTTTATAGCCCCACCAGCTCCTTAGTTCTATTACGCACCACCTTTGGAACCCACTCTAGCTCCAGCCTCAACTCCTCTTGTTTCTATGGGATAGGTCTATGCACAATAGAACCTCCCTAACCAACCCGCCCCTAATAACCAATAAGGGCAGGGAAAGAACAAGAGAGGTAGGAATCGAGCCAACAACCAACCCCAAGGAGGCAGACAGTAGGCCAACCCTCCAAACAACAACGGCATCGAACCTCTTGCACAGAATCCCCAGTGTCTCGGTTGACCTAGGAAGAACCCACAGTTACAGACTAACCATCTGTGTGCCATCTGTAACACTTACGGCCACTACACTCACCAGTTCCCTCATTTGACTCGTGTCAAACAACTACTCCAAAACGATAGTCATCGTGATCCCAACGTGGCTACTCCAGCTCAGCCAAACCCAGCACCACCAAGTCCTCCACCTATGGTGCTCCAAAATCCCCTACCACACCAAGGAATGGTTTCAACCCAGCCCTTGGCCCCTCCATTCCCCGCAACCACCGTTGAGGCTAGTGTCCATCACCTTATGACGTTATTGTCTCAAGTCAACCACCAGACTCAACAAACTAGTATGGTTCCACAAAAAAAATTGTTGACCCATCAGCAACATCTACCTCTACCACTCCTGATATCTCTCTACACTTAACAAGACCCCCTACGAATGGGACTACCAGAGTCCCTCGGTTCCCTATGCGTCATGTCGCAAACAATGCCATTGCCATAGTTGCCCTCAACTACAGTATAGTTGATGACTTGGCCTAGTCTCCTACAACCATGTCCACTCTGGAAGTGCTCAAAACTGATCCTTCGCATCGTAAAGCATTATTTTCCATTATAGGTGTCGTAGATCCCTCTAATTATAGGTTGATAAATTTTGCCATGGATCAAGGAGAAACAAGGATGCCATCATCCGTCGCCTTCCAAGTTCTAGTCACAATCAGGAATTTGGTGATCCATCGTTGCATCATTGATGAGGGGGGATCCACCTGCGTTATGTCAACCTTTGTTTAGCAGAAAATTGGATCGCCCACCCTTCAACCTTCCACCACCACTCTTCGCGCCTATGATGGCCACTCTTCTCATCCCCAGTGCAATATCTCAAATGTCCCTGTCGAGCTATCTAGCAAAATAGTGTTGATTTACATTAAAGTTGTTAACGCCCAACTCAATTACAACCTCCTCCTATGACGTAGTTACATGTATGTAATGCAAGTCATTGCCTCTACTGTCTTTAAACTCTTGATGTTCCCTCATGATGGGAAGATTGTGACCATAGACCAGTTGACGTACTATGATCTGAAGGGGCCAACCACACCGAAACACGTTCTTTCCACTATCGACACTTCCATCGACAACGTGTCTATTCCATCCCTTTCTGTTGTTGACACGGGATTGTTTGCCAACGCTCTTATCATGGACACCTTTTTTTCCTTACCACATCTACCTTCATCAACTGATATATCCGATCGGTGCACTATCACTTCCGGTAGCATTCCAACCTATTCACAACCTTAGTCGCAACCCCAACCACAACCCTCTGGGAATTATTGGGGTTCATTTTCGGTCCACATGATTCCCTTTCTTTTTCCACCATTCGACATTGTGAGCAATCCTGTCATGGATACTCTCAGTTTGCTTAATTTCACATTGGGAATTCCTCTATGGTACCTTAAGCCACCTACTCTACCCCTGACCTCCCAATTCATGTTAAGTCTCATCCATCCCATTGAGATGATATCACACCCCCCTCCTGTTAACCCAAAAATCCCCCACACAGCTCGCAATGGCCTACACCACCCAAGGACACCATCTCACAACACTCATTTCACTCCATAAGACCTTCCATGACCTTCCATTTGACCCCCACACCTCCAAAAGAGCCCAAGGATTAAGAAAAGGGCTAAAAACCCCAAAAAAGAGCCCAAAATAGACCCCTATGAGATAAAGCCCTCAAAAAGGGGCTAAAACCCTGAAAGGGGCTAAAGTAAGGGCGAAAGGGGCTAAAGCCCTGACCAAGGGCTTAAAACCCTAAAATCCCTTGGAAAAACTATATAAGGAGGGTGGGGGGTCACTCTCAAGCACTCCTCATTTGCATATTATTATGCTGCCCGTGGATGCTTTGAGACCTCTTGCTCTCAAACCACCCACTCTCCCTCTCCTCCATCTCCATTTCTCCAAGCCATTGCTCCCCAACCAAGAGAGAGGTGCTCCCATGAGCTAGGGCATGGTGGCCCATTTCCACCCAAGTAAGGTATAGCTTCTTTTTATGCATGTTTATTTACTTGTTTTGTTTTCTAACCAATATTTCTAGTTGCAGGTTTGCCATTAACATCTTTTGCAGGTTGTCTTCATAGTAGTATAGGTTTATTTTGCATGTTTTCGAGGCAGAACCCTAACCCACTGTGTGCAGAGGGGTTCAACAATGCTCCATCATTGCTTCTCTTTTATTTTTCCTATCATTTGCTCTTATATGTAGTTTAAGATAGCTCTCATTTACTTGTTCCAGTGTAGCTTAGCTTAGTTTCAATTCGCAGCTTCGTTTTTACCATTTTACATTCTGTTTTTTACTGTTTTCTAAGGGTAGAAACCTACCCTTGTGCCCTATAGGCACAAGGGAGCCTTTTTTATCCCTATAGTGAGGAGAAATTCTCACTACACCTCCGGTTCCACCAAATACTACTCATGTCTCTACTCCTGTCCCTACTCCTCCAAAGAAGGTTGGGGACAAGGCAGCCAAATCCACGCAACCACGTCTGGCTCCTACTTGTGCGTTGTGTGATTTCCAAGGCCATGGGACACAAAATTGTCCCAAGTTTCCTCACCTTTGCACCCACCTGGACACCATCAACAATACCGATGACACCCCAGTAGTCACCATTCCATATCCAACAGTGGTCAAAAACAAGTCGTTGTGAACCAACCATCCCTATGCAGTTTGTGTCCTATATGGTCACTATTCTCACCATTTCCCATACTTGCCTAAGTATCGATCAGTCCTTCGCAACCTTCAGAAACACTCCCATGAATCTAACATTATTGTCCTTGAGGATATCCACCCTCCAGTTTCTTCCTCACACACAACCAACACCATATATACGATCTCTATTTCTTGTAGTTCTTCAATCTCCTCAGTCGTAGAGGATCCCTCATATCTATCTACGCATTGTTTTAACAATGATGAGGAGATCCTTGAAGCTCTTCTGACTCCTGAGTACCCTTGAGATGATATGCACCATCACTCATTCTTTATCCCTGATGAACCTCTTTCATCATTGTACCAGTACTCAATCAAAGCCAAAGACTTCATCCATGGAAAAGTAGACTAGTTCAAGAACCCCATTCCAGCACCCGATGCCTTTGAAGAGGGAAACATGGCTAACCTTTCTCCAACCATCAAGGTCAATATATCAACTAAACCAAAGGTAGTTGCAGATATTACACTCTGAGAATCTTGCTCCCCTAAAGAAGTTGCTTCCTACAAAGCACTTTTTCAGGAGTTTCGTGATGTTTTCGCTTGGTCGTATACTGAGACTCATGGGCTTGATCCATCTATCATCGAACATCGTATCGACACATGGCCTGATGTTGTGCACATATGCTAGAAGCAAAGACCTATTCACCCATCAAAGGCTCCTTCCTTCAAATATGAGATCAAGAAACTACGTAAATCAGGTTTCATATACCCCATTGCGTATACAAGTTGGGTTTCCAATCCTATTCCCGTTAACAAAAAACAAGGTACCATTCGCGTCTATACTGACTTCTATGACTTGAATTTGGCATGTCCCTAAGACAACTTCCCCACTCTATTCATTGACCAATTCATTAATGCTTGTGTCGCCATGAAGTCTTTTCTTTCATGGATGGTTTTTCCAATTGTAACCAAATTCAAATCTAGAAAGAGGATCACTACAAAACCACTTTTACAACCCCCTATGGTACGTTTACGTATCGTGTTATGCCATTTGGCCTTAAAATGCTGGAGCCACTTTTCAGCAAGCCATGACGTTCTACTTCCATAACCTCATCCACATTATCTTGGTCTACCTAGACGACCTCGTGGGTCGATCTCGGAAGCGTTCCTAGCATTTAGAGGAATTATGCCAAGTCTTCTTGCGATTTCACAAATATAACGTCCATTTGAACCCTCTCAAGTGTGTGTTTTGTGTCCCCATCGAGCATTTACTCAGGTTCATAGTATCTCACAAAGGGATCATAGTGGATCTATTAAAGGTTCAAGCCATTTTGAATCTTCCCCCCCACCGCATACTTTGCGACAACTGCAGAATCTTCAAGGGAAGGCCAACTTCCTGCATCATTTCATTTCAAACTATGCGACGAAGGTCCACGGGTTCTTACGCCTTCTTTGTACCAACATTCCTTTTGTTTGGTTTCAGCATTCGCAAGTTTCCTTTGATGCATTGAAACAAGACCTGACTTCCACTCCATTGTTGTCTCCTCCCGACTTCAATAAGGAGTTCATCCTCTACGTGTCGGCATCCAAAAATGCCATCACTGGAGTCTTGGTCCAAGAATACAATTCTTTTCAAGAGCATGTGATATATTATGTTAAGTCATAATATTTATGGACCCTCTTTACGCTACTCGGATGAAGAGAAGATGGCCCTCGTCGTCATCTTTTCAATTCAAAAGATACACCATTACATCCTTTTGTGTCTCACTCGAGTCGAGGATGATTCCAACCCCATGAGGTATCTCTTGAACTACCACCTTGTCTAAGGTCGTGCTTCTAAATGGATCGTTGTACTCCAGGAGTAGAATCTGGAATTCATTTCCCCAAAGAGAACCACAGATTTGGCGTTGGCCCCATTATTTATTATTTTTACATTGTTACAAGCACGGTTATGCATGCCTCATCCATATACATGTCACACATTATATGTATCTCATCCATTTTTTGAGAATTAATAAAAAAACAAAAGCCATCGTAGTTCGAACAAGGAAGGTCCACTTCTCCGCAGGTTTCTCCAGTCTCTCCACTAATGTCACGATTATTCCCGTGATCCTATGATGTCTATCGGTCATACGATGAGCTCCTTCCCTCCCACGTCAGGGGGCAATCTGTTAATACTAAAAAGTACGCACCTAGCTGTCCATGGTATAAACCATATACATACATCATATTCCCACCATATTTCCCTTACTTTTGACCTTCACAATTGTATTTCCACAAAAAATGGTCTAAAACGCCATTATTCCTTCCCATAAATGAAGGGATAGTGAGCAATAATTATGGTTTATCCCCACTTTCTCCCAAAAAGGGTCAAAACCCTAAAAATGAGAAAGGGTCAAAATACGATGGATAAAAACCATGGGCAATTAAAAACCATGGGTCATCACCTTGGGTTAAAAAACCCTAAGACCATATTATAAATACATTGTGAAGGGCTCTCCCAAAACACCTTTTCATTCACTTGTGGTTACGTTGTGCCATTTTGCTCTCATACATACCACATACTTTCTTTCCATTATTCTCGTTGCCACGCCATTTCCCACGGTGTAAGTTGATATCTCTCCGTACCCACTTTGGATCCATCCCCCATTTGACAACTGTCTGTGGAGAAGACTGGAGAACCAACCCGTGGAGCTGTGGAACCACTTCTGAGGATGGGTATGGTGGCCCATATTGTAGGAAAAAGGTATTTTGTTTTATTTTATGCAATAGTTAGTTCATATATGAAAAAATCCCTAAAAATATTTGTTATCATTATTGCTCTTGTTGTTTGGTTTCTCGTTATTCCATTGAACTCTTCCTTATGCTCTAGACAAGCTAAGGTTGTTGCATCTACACATAATAGGGAGAAATCGCCATTACAGAGAGACCACCCCTGAGCTGGGATATGTATCCACTAAGGAGGAACTACTCAGGCTCACTCGGAGCCATAAGCACAATCACTCATGCTTATCCAACATACAATTGGGTTTTTCAAGCATGAACGAAGATATGGAAGCACAATGCTAAGCTAGTGAGCTCAACCACAAAGCTAAAGGAATCTCAATTGATCTCATCCATCCTTGGCACCCACAATATCTACCACACCCAACATAAGGAAGGTCCCCTTATCTCCTACACATTCCCTCAAGTGCATCTTTCCTCTAGTTCTCTTCAAGGTGGGAATAGAAAGGTCCAAGATTCTAAATCTTCAAAACTTCTTTTCTTTGTTGGGTTTGTCAAGCAATTCTGACCTCTGATCTCTCCCAATTCAATCCACTCTTGGATTTTTGTGAATTCTAGCCACATGACTCTCAATCATGAAATTCAACTTCCAGACTTCAAAATTTGAGATTTCCTATGGATTTCCGGGCCTTTGACAATCTCAAATTTGCCCCAAGGTTTATGTCTATGGATTCCTTAGTGGATTTCATTGCTCGCGTCAAATTCTAGGCGTTTTTTTACAATCTAAAACATGGCTTATTTCCTATTTGTGATTTCTACAATTTTTCATTGTTAGGAATGCATAACATATTGAGAAATGATGTTTGGTTGTTCCACACTCGAATGGGGATGATGGAAATGAATTTCCATGAGGGAAATTGACTTATAGGTTAAGCAAACTGAGCCCATACTTAGCCATACAAATTTCTAAGTTTGTTTATTCTCCATTAATACATGAATTGATTTCTCAGCTACCTTCTTGCAACAAAATTAAATATTAACAAATGAATTCAAGATGGGTTCTCAAGATGACACTTCGCAACAATGGAATCAATCCCAGAACCCCTCACCTCTCCCTAGTAGATACATACATGGCCCTCATTTCCCCGTTGCCCCTTCCCACCCCAACGCTCATTCCTTTCTCTTATCCTTCTCCTCTCCTCTTTTTCTCATCAATATCTTTCCTCTCCATCTTTCTACTACCTCTCTCCTCTCATTTCAATTCACTTTTTATAATTTCCTATTATTAATCCCCTATGTTTCTTGCTTCACCTTTCTATCATGTTTCCCTTAATTCATTTTATCATTTTTCTCTTATTATTTATTTTCATTACTTTTAATGGCTATCTTCATATTGAACATAATAATTTATTTCATATCATTTTCACACCCTGCTCAATATTAAGATAACAATTCTTTTTATTAATTTTAAGCCATGGTCATTTTTATTAATTCATTATAATTTAAATTATTTATTCTAACAAACAAAAATTTTACCTACTTTACTTAATTATAAAAGCTTTCAACCATTTTTTAAAAATAAAATATAAAATTCCATTTGTTATTCCGTCAAGAGGCACTCTTCAACCCATTATGAGGGAGATGTTGTCACGTAACACTACACCTACATGTCGGCTCAATAAAAATAACAATCAATAATCAATAAAATTTAATTTTACACTAAATTTAATTAAACATAGAATCGACTTCAATAAAATCTTATCAATAATTACTGAAAATAAAAAAGAAAAATTCCAAATAGATGTCTCCTACAACGCGTCGATATGTGTGTGTGTAAATACCAATTTGAAAATATGAACCACCGCTACCTGAAATTCAATCAATTGATAGATGCTCTCTTGAATAAAATAAAAAACTGAGTTCGATGCCTGCGTAAATGATCACTACTTTTTTTTTTTTTCCAAGGAAAAAATTCGTAAATGCTTTATTCACAATTCGTAGATGGCCTTCATTGTCCATTTTACAAAAAAACAACTAAAAAGTTGTCAAAACAAATCTGCCTCAGAAAGAGCACAAATCCATCCAAATCTAAATGATCACTACTTAAATAGGAGAGTTCGTTGCTAGAAAAATCATAATTCGCTTCTCGAAAACTCAGAATTCGCGTCTGGAAAAATCAGAGTTCGTTGCCTTGTACCTTGTTTCAGTTATAAGTTAAATGAAATATAGATTCACATTCTGCATTAAAATATGTGCCTAGAATTTTAATCAACTTTAAATTTGAGTTCAAGTTATGCATTAATGTGTCTACAATTGTAATATACTTTAAATTTAGATTAGGTTAAAGGTTAGTTAAGTTAAAATTAGATTAGGTTAATGTTAGATTAGTTTGAAACGTGAAATTTATTTAGAAACTTTAAATATGGATTTGGTTAAAGGTTACTTAGATAAAATTAGATTAGGTTAATGTTAAATTAGTTAGAAATGTGAAGTTTACTTACTTTAACAATGTGAAAAACCATATTAAAATTTAAGAAACTTGAAAATTTGAGTAAGGTGAATATTTAGAAACCTTAAATATAGATTAGGTTAAATTTTAGTAAGGTAAAATTTAGATTAGGTTAATGTTAGATTAGTTAGAATTGTGAAATTTACTTACTCTAACAATGTGAAAGATCATACTAAAATTTAAGAAACTTGAAATTTTGAGTAAGCTGAATATTTTATAAACATTGAATATGTATTAGGTTAAAGTTTAGTTAGATTAAAATTAGATTAGATTAATGTTATATTAGTTAGAAATGTGAAAAATACTTAATTTAATGATGTGAAAAATCATATTAAAATTTAAGAAACTTGAAAATTTGAGTAAGGTAAATATTTTAGAAACCTTAAATACAAATTAGGTTAAAGTTCAATTCGCTTAAAGTTGAGTAAGGATAATTAGATTAGGTTACTGTTAGATTGGTTAGAAATGTGAAATTTAATTACTTTAGCAATGTGAAAAATCATATTAAAATTCAAGAAACTTGAAAATTTGAGTAAGGTGAATGTTTTAGAAACCTTAAATATAAACTAGGTTAAAGTTTAGTTAGGTTAAAGTTATATTATGTTAATGTTAGATTAGTTAGAAATGTGCAATTTACTTACTTTAAAAATGTGAAAAAAACATATTAAAATAGTGGTAGTGGTATGAAAAGTAAAAAAAAAAAATAGGGTTTTAGTTTCAATGTTTTAATTAAGATATGTGCATAAATTTCAGTGTTAATAAATTCAATTCAATTGACTAAGTTTTTTAATTAATTGCAATGCATAGATTTCAATGTTCTTCGATTTATTTCAAAGGCTATTGCATTGATTTACGAAGCATCCATTGATTTCAACATTGGTCAATTGTTTTTAACTTATAATGTATTGCATTGATTTCAATATTGTTGTGTTGAATATATTGTCGGTTAATTCATTCCCATGACAAGATCATTGATTTCAGTCATTGTTGCATTGATTTCTATAAGTCATTGTTGCATTGATTTCTATAGAATGCATTTAACTCATTATTGCTCAATTGTTTTGAACCTATCATTAGAAAGAAAAAACAATGATTTTTGTATTCTCGCATTTAATTAGCTTTTGGTTAATTGTTTTCATCTTAGAATCAGACAAGTAAGTGTTACGTAAAATAACAGAGACGTAACTTAGAAGACATGTCAGCTGATCAACAAGACAAATAAGGAAGACAGAGATATGAAAGGCAAAGAGCGTATCGACAAATAAGGTTAGAACAAACGATGGTTGAACTACGAGAAGAACAAAGAAGACAAAATGAAAAAAGACAAATATCTTATCAGTAAACACAGTTAGAAGAAAACACCAGCGAACAAAATGAAAAATAAAGAAGATGAAATGTCGATAGACAAAGATGTTCAATCCAAACCACAGATACAACTATGGTACAAGATGCAGAACTTCAATATGATGAAAACCCTTCAAAGAAAATAAGATTAGATGATATTCATGCCCGAGCTGAGGAAACACAAATTGTGGATGATATTCAACAAACAATTACTGATATAAATATCGCACATCAAAATTTTCATGATAAGATAGATTTATTAGTTGAAGTTCAAATATGTTGTGTGTGTCAAGAGTCATATCCTAGAATACATGTGTTGAATACAAATACCAATCCAATTTGTATTAGATGTAAAAGAGAGGGAGGTCATCACAGATTTTCAATGGAGAACCATATGGATCAAGGATCGCAACCTCGTGTCCTTACAGCTCTTACACAAGTTGAAGAGATGTTGATAGCACGTGCAATTCCAATTTTGCAGGTGATGAATTCAATAGGTGGAAAATAAAAATATAGATGCATACCATTAGTTTTCCCAAATAGGTTAAAGATGTTGCGATGACATTACCTTAACATATTAAAGAGTTAGTTTTAATGATTGGTGTGAAGAAAAAAAGGAACAAGTTACGACTTCACTGTAAGAAGACAGTATGTAATGGATGCATTGTTATATAAGATTCAAAATTATCCATATTATCCCGATGTTCGAGTTGATTACAATACACTATCTCAATTTCCCGAAAATGCATTGGATGTATCAAATATGATTGATTCTATTACTTTACCAGAGATAGACGATGATATAGAATTTTCAATTTTAGAGGGTGTTTCGAGAATTGATGATATGTTGGATGGCTTACAAGCATATTCAGTTGCAGCTAAGGGTTCCAAATGCACCACGAGAGACTGATCTTATTCGAGCTTGGGAAAATGACCCAATTCTGGAAGAAAATAATAGAAATTGTGAACCTACAAATGTGCTTAATTGGCATGGAATTGACTCTTCTCCCATCAATGAGTATAACACTGAGGGATTGTTTGATATGGAATTTCTGACATTGTTTCCTAAAGATGAAGTTGATTGGTTGCAACCACGAATGTGAAATGTTCATCTTCATGAGTATGCCAAACATCTATTAAGAGATCATGACAACAGGTTTAGAAAGAACCTTCACTTCAGATATTTTTTGCTTAATATTACCATTTGGCATCGAGTTCAGGATTCCTCTACAATTTTTGTAAAAAAAATATAGCAGATATACGTACAACGATGGAAGAGTTATGACAACATTTACAAAAAAAATCATGATTCTTGAGTAGCAGAGAGATTAATGAGATTTGAAACTGTACTACGAGTTACACGGTCATATTGGAGAAAGTGTTGTGCAGAGTTATCTTACTTGATTCAACATATTGAGTGTCGTATAATATTCTTTACACTAAGTGTAGCAGATATGCAGTGGCCATATTTTCATAAATTAATGCTCGGTACTAGCTCTCAAGATCCATTTGAAGCAAGGAAACGGAGACGTCAAAATGTGATTGATAATCCTCATATTGTATCATATTACATGCACTTAAGACACACAATGTTTCGAGATGAAATTTTAAATGGTTTCCATCAAGCTACAAATTATTGGTGTTGCTATGAATGGCAATATTGTGGATCTCCACATGTCCATGGATTTCTATGGTTAATAAATTGCTCCTGACATGGAGAAGTTAAACTGGGATGTTCTTGCACAAGGTATAATTGTAAAGGAATATTTTGATAGATGTGGAGATGCAATAATTCCGCGTGATAGACATCAAATAGATATTCAAGTTAGAGTCAATGACGATGAGCATCCTTACTCAAAGGACATGGAACAAATATTCTAATGTGACCCTTTGATAGATTATGAGGAACTTTTAAAATGTGTAGAGTGTCACATAACGTTGCAATGACAAATCATGTCTCTGAAAGAAGAAGAGAAATTTGGTATGTTGATTTAAAGCTCCACGGGATTTATGCGAACACTCAAAAATTTATGTTGACAAGAATGGAGAAAATAAGTATGAATCCAAACAAAACGATGATAGATTGAATACACACAATCGTGAAACTCTAATGACATGGAGGGATAATATAGATTTGAAACCTATTCTTTCAAAGTGGGTGGTTATTAATTACATTGCAATGCTGCCAAATCTGAAAAAAGGATTAGAAACTTTCCATAATACGTTGAAGGGTGTCTCTTATATACAAAATCCAAATGAACAAGTTGCACGTGCATACATGAGTTTTTTGTGTGAAACAATTGTTGATAGGGATATAGGTGCTCAAGAGACATGCCATTTTATTCTAGAGCTTCCTCTTTCATAATGTAGTCATTGATTTGTTGTTCTAAATTTTGGTAGGAAAATTTTCAAACAAGTGTAGGTTTCTACCTACAATGTCGACAATGATAACTCTCTTGTTGATGCATACACCAAGCGACCTATGGATATGGATCACCTTCCATTGATAGAAGTTGCAAAATCATGGGACTATGACAAGCATCAATGGGGAGAAAAATGGTTAAGATAGAGTAATGCAACTATTGTACGTGTGTTTCCTTGATATAACTCTATTCCTGATAAAAAAACATGACCAATTTGTAAAATTTTATTGGTATGACTTGGTATTGTACAAGGCTTTTCATGATTTTCAAAAATATATAAGGCACACAAATGACGAGATAGTGCATAATTGGGAAAACCTACAATATACATTGTGTCATGTTGAGTGTAATCCATTACCTGCAATCTAACCGATTGAATCTTATGAACAAAAAGAAGTTCCAAATCCAAATAGAAATTCTAGGGAGCATGAGTGGAAGATCATTTATGGATTATATAAGAATAAAGCGATAAATTGCAATGACTTTGAGATGCTTGGACACAGGGATAGTGATGTTATGTATAATTGGAACAATAATTATGTGGATGTAGACACTTCTAATAATGTCATTCATTTCATAACTCAAAAGCGGAAGTTGAATTCCATTCTTATTAATGAGCATGCAAATACTTGTTCGTTTGAGAGTCTAGGAGTTCAACAAAGAAAAGATTTTGACATTATCCTTGGCCATTATAAAACAAGGGTTGATACACTCCGCATGATAATCCCAGGAACTACAGGTACAGGAAAATCATATTTGATTGGAGCTATTAAATCTTCTCTTGAAATGGATTATCTACCAAACAAGATTCCATTAATAATTTTGGCTCCTATGGGGGAAGCAGCTTTCAACATATCAACAACAAGAATACATTACATGCTTCATATACCAGTCAAAGAGATGGATTTGTTACAAGGATGATGTTTGATCACCTTGAAAGAAGAGATGAAACATGTAAAATATATCCTAATACATGAAATAAATTGTATTGGAAAAAATCTATTGATAAATATTGATTCAAGACTTCAACAAGCTTTTCTAGAAAGTGCTAGTATTTGGTTTGGTGGAAGGTCAATAATATGGGCTGGTGATTTGGGACAATTTCTACCTTTCATGGATAAACATGTATATGCATTTGAAGGTCTTGCAAAAGAGTTATGGAACTCATTCACAATAATTGTGACCCTTGATACCGAGTTTAGACAAGATGGACAAAGCAATGATCAAAAATGTTTTTTCCATTTTTTGATGAATGTTAAGGATGCAGTACCAACAATAGAAGATTGGAAATTACTTATGAGTCATACAGATACTTCGTTGGATGCTTCCAAAAAATAATCATCTGATAAGGCCATACATTTGTTTGCAACAAATAATGAGACACATCAACATAATAAGCATTGTACGTATAAGAAATCTGAATTGTTCCATTGCAACCATTGTTGATACAAGAGTAAGAAGCAAGTATTCTACAGAAACATATGAGGAAGACTTGGAACTTGTGTTACTTATTGCAATTGGAGCTAGGGTGATGCTTACATCAAACCTATGGACAAATGTAGGACTAGTGAATGGTGCTCTTGGAATTGTAGAACAAATTGTGTATAACCTTGGAACATTACCTCAATAACCACCCACATATGTTTTGGTAAGATTTGATAAATATGGAGGGGTTCCATGGGATGAATCAACCCCTCAAATTGTTCCTATCACACCAATTGAAACATGTAAAAGAAAAACAACTTCCATTGAAACTCATATGGGGCTTAACAATCCATAAATCAAAAGGATTAATGCTAAATAAAGATATTATTAATATTGGGAAGCAATAGAGCCAGTGTATGACATTTACTCCAATATATTGAGTTGAATATTTGAATGGCCTTTGATTTCAACCTCCCTTTTCGTATGATCAATATGAAAAGATGACAAAAGTAGCAAGTGTGGCTATTCAAAAAGCTGAAGAAGATGGGTTGAAGTCGATTAGTTTGTAATTTATTTCTTATTAATTGATTATACACATCGTCTTACTTTCTTATTATTCACATGTTTCGTCATTTAAAATTGTAATGTTATTTCTCATTTAAATTTTTATGTTTCCTTATGCATAATTTATATACATAATCATGATCATTTACAAATTTAGAGTGGCCTCCCCGGACTGCAACCATCCTAGATCCATCTAAACTTTGGATCTACAATGTTTCGAGAGGGATCAAATTTCTCGAGGTGGAAACATATCCAACGACAACAAAAAAATCACCTCAATGGATTTGATCCCTCTCATCGCAATGTAGATCCGAAGTTAAGATGGATCTAGGCAGGTTTATTTTCATTCCTTTTTTTTGCCTATATTTTCATTCATTTTTTTTCTATCTTCATATTATAGCAAATAAATTTATTAAATTTAATTTTGACTCCCTCTTCAATTCTATGTTGTAATATTGCATAGTCTAAAAATTTGACAACTTGGGTCGAAATAGGAATATTGTTTCAACACAATTTTGGAAAAATCTAATCTGAACTTTTAAAAAACCAAGTTACAACTATCAAGTTTTGGAATTTTGGGTCCTCCAAGGGTTTTTTAGGGTGATAAATCCAATACCATCATAATCGCATTTAAAATACAATTAAATTTTGATTTTGCAAAATAAAAATGTCGAAACCCGACAAAAACATAATCGTCCAATCCAAATCGTCGGATTTTTAGATATCTCCTTATAATATTATAACATAACAATTATCATCATTTATTAATTTCAAATATGTACTCCTAGTTATTAATTCATTACAATTTGCATCATTTATTTTTATTATAAAATCTTTTGCCTACCTAACTTATTTATGAAAACTTTTACCCCCTTTTTCCCTTAAATGTTTATTTAATCCACGATAATCTTAATATTATAATATAGAATATTATCTTATTTTAGATTGCCATTACCTCTTTTTACCCCTTAATAATACAGCCTGAGTGGGTCTAACGGTTAAGAACATGTGTTTCCTCCTAAGAGGTCGCAGGTTCAAATTCAAATGGGGTAGGGTATGTACACCTATGTAAACTTTAGTACTTGCATCATTGCGCACAAGGAGACCTTGATCCCACAAAAAAGAGGATGGATTGGCGGTTGCAATTGTTGTTGTTGTTGGTACCCCTTAATGATATATTATATTACTATATTAGAACACTTTTTTATCTCAAATAAGTTAGACTTTAAACCTATTTATTAAATTATTATAGTTTTTATCATTATTTCTCCATTTGGTTAATGACTAATTATTAAACATTTCCTTCCTAACTTTATCTTTATACAATGTTTTATTTATTTTATTAAATAAACTATTTATACATTTTTCCCTATATTTGACTTTTCTCCATTATTACCCTAATGTCTAACTTTCTCTCCTCAATCTAATTAATACACCATATCATTTTGTATTCACACATGTTTCATTATGATCCAAAACATGGGTGGAGGGTCCACTCAAAATGTATGTAAGTTGTTTGTAAACTAATACACAGTGGAATTCCATAAGATAAAAGCAAAATGTGAGTGTTATGTTGAACTCTTGTGATGCTCTATCATATATTCCTTTAGTAATACTTATATGGATTTATTAATAAAATGTGTTCCCCTATCGATGATTAAGGTGAGGGGGCATCCAAATCTGATAACAATCGTAGATAAAATTTGTTGCAACTTCACTTGTATATGCTTCGAGAAGTTCCATTTATGCCCATTTAGTGGTGTACTATATTCTAGTGATCATATATCAGGTTCCCATTTGTCGTCTAGGAAATGGGAATGGACCAACAAAGTCAACAGCCCATATTTGAAATGTTAGAATTGGATTAACTAATATTAACAGAATGTCATTCCATCAGAATGGTTGTCCCATTCATTGCCATTTGTCACATTTACTAATAAAGGTCTTACAGACTTTATTCAATGTGGGCCACCATAATCAGCTTGCAATATATTTTTAACAACTGTGTCAACTTGAAAGCATCTTCCTGCTAGTCCTGAATGTTCTTCGTCGATGATGGAAACTTTTTCATTGTCAATGAAACACCAAGGAAGTATGTATTCCTATCCTAATTTGTATAGGAATTCATTAATTGAAGTTTATGGTTTTACTTTCATAGCTAATACTTTATTTTTCTTCTCGGATGTCCAAAATTCTAGAGCTTGTCCTTCGTACAAGAATTGTGATATATCTACTAGATCAGTATGTACAGATTCGACTACAAACAGGTTGGAATTAGTCAATTCATCATTTATTCAAATAGAGACGTCTCTAGTTTTTATGCGTGATAGGTGATCAGATCCCGATCCGACATTGGTCTTTCCTTGTCGCACTATTATCTCAAATTTGAATTCTTGAAATAGAAACAATCATCAGCATATTTGACCATGCTGTAATAGTTTATTAACTAAATACTTCAAGGCCTAATGATCTGCAAAAAAAGACAAAGGGGTTAACCAATAAGCAATGACAATACTTTTGTAGAGAAAAAATTACACCTCGTGCTTCCCACTCTGTAGTAGAATAACTATGCTCAGCTTTGTTTAACTTCTGACTAACATCGGTATTTGGATCGTCTATCCCATCATCACCAAGCTAGTTTAATATTGCACTAACTCCAATACCTAATGCATCGATGTGGACATGAAACTTATTAGGCCAGTTTGGGAATCAAAGGAATGGGGTTTCTACCAACTTTCATTTAAGAAGTTCAAATGATTATGTGCATTCTTATGTCCATGCAAACTCAACCTTTAATTTTAGTAGCTCCTCTAGAGGGGGATGTCATATCTGAATAATGTTGAATGAATTTTTTATAGTGCCCTGTATGTCCTAGAAATATTATAACTTGCTTAGGGTTCACGGGTGGTTTCAAGGAGAGGATGACTTTTATCTTTTATGAGTCAACCTTGGTCCATTCCTTATAGACAACGTGGCCCAAAAGTATTCCAATGGGTGTGGAAAATATACATTTCTTGATATTAAACTATAGTTGAATCTATATACATCATTCTAACATCATCTGAAGCCATTAAACACGGTATATATGATCCATTCGTCGAAGTAAACAACCATGGTTTTATATAGGAATTCCTAAAAATCTTTGATCGTGTTTTTGGAAAATATAGCAAGCACATTTTTCAATCCTAATGGCATAATTTTTTAATTGAATGACCCAAATTAACACACAAATGTAGTCTTATGTTGATCCTCTTTTTCTATGGGTACTTGATTGTAACCTGAAAATCCATCTATGAAGGAGTAACATTCATGGCCTACAACTCCGTTGGTGTTTCATCTGCGAAGGGGGTAGGGAACGGAACTATAAGAGTTACTTTATTTAATCCTCTAAAATTAATACAAATTGAAGTCTTTTTAGGTCATTATTATTAGGATATATGACCATTGGGATATCCCATTGTGACTAGTCAACATGATATATGATTCTGGTGGCTAGCATATTTTATATTGCTTTCTTGACTGTGTCCCTATATTTGTGGGCTAATTTGTACAGTCACTTCTTAACAAGTTAAGCATCCAACATAATATCGATTTTCATTTCTCCCATTTCTTGTACCAAGCATTGTAAATCTATATAATATTTTGAAAACATATCCTATTAGCCTTTAACAATATTCGATATATATGTTGTTCGTTGTCCTATCCATAATCCCCAATTTTTGCTTTCAATATGTCCTCAATGGAGATGTTGAGTTATTTCATTTTGATTTCTGCATCCATCCATTTATGTGCTTTTGATTCGTCGATGTGTCATTATCCTTCCTTAAATTATGCAAAGGATGGGGGGGAATATTTTTCTCTGAAATATTCATCATCTTCCTTATCTTCGATAGATACTTTCATAATTGATTTAACTACATAGACTATGCAAGGGTGATCTCTCATCCATCTGAAACTTTTCCCTCGAGTATTATCATTTTCTAAGTCCAAGTGAATCAGGAGATGGACATGCTTCTTATGTTCAATTGTGATACAATTACAAGTCAAAATCAGTCAAGGAGTAGATGTAGACCCAACTACATCAGCTAGACATTCTACCAATTTGATAAAATTTTCAATTTCCTGCACAACTTTTTTAAAACACTCTTTGGTGGGAGTAAATGAAACATCTTTAATATTTTTTTTCTTTAAGAGACTACCAATTAAATGTTTCGCCTAGTGCTTCTTCGATTTTATACCATTTACTAGGTGGTTCATCCAAAATGCTTGGGAACATATGTGGCCATACCTATTCATGGTGGTAGCCAAGCTTCTTCCATTATTTTTCACAGATACTAATACGGTCAACAGAATCTTGTCCTTGGGTGAATTTAGGAATTTATACAGTGCTATCAACTTATTTTCTTTTAATCGCTCAATAAAGTAAGTTGAGGTTGTCATCCAAGTTAAAAGACAAGATTAATGAGTGTCCCACCAACAAGTGAATTGACCCATCAAGGTTTCAACTAAACTTTGTAGTTGTCCTTCCTCTCTTGTATTTTTAGAAACTTCGTTGACATGACTAGATAGTGACTTTTGTTCTTTATACCAAAGCGGTGCTAGAATGGTTAGATCAACTCTAGTCAACACCAGAGTTAGATACTCCCTAGCTTTATTTTCGAATACTTTTGAAATTACAGAGATAGCAAAGCACTTTCACACAAAGTGTCGAGGAATGGATTTGATCATCAAGTGTTCTCATGCTTGTGATTCATAGTTTTCAATCTGCCAATCATATAATCCTGAGTCAAATTTTGTCATATCGACATGGTAAAGTCATATGGAGCTCCCCATTTTCATTAGGCTTGACCAATCCTTCATTATTCTACATTATTGGGTACAATGACCTTATATATGCATCGTTGTCATCTAGTTCAGCCCAGTGTTTTCCTTGGTATGGGAAGAATGGGCACAATGACCTTTTTCCCTTCTCCTTTTAGCTTTATTGTATCAATTTTTAATGGTATGGATTCTTTCAATTTCTTTCCCCACAGTCAACCAACAAGAGTAGGGAAGGATTTGAAACCTTCTTTTAAATCAATTACTTTGAATTCAACTTGGGTGGCAATGCCTAGTATTTCCATATGAACATTTTTCCATAATCTTATTGGTTTAATTAAGCCTCGATCAGTGAGCTTAAGATAGATGCTCAACTTAGAAAATTATGGTTGACCCAATATTTCCCAAGTAAACCTAGTCATTATATTTACTTGAGACCTAAATTCAAGGACGACTTGCAAGATATAATATCCTTCAACTTCGAGGTCAACAGCGAGTTGGTGTCAATTTTTTATTTTTTATTTAGTCGACGTAACTTTTTAGAAATCTTATCATTCCTTGTATTAATTCTTATCATGTACATCCACTCAATTAATTAGGCAACAATTTCTTCTTTTGTGAGAAATTGCAACAATTCATTAAGTGTTTTGTTTCTTGATTCTTGGGTATCTTCTTCAAATGCTAAATCTTCAAAATAAATTGCAACATTATTAAAAATCTCCCTTCGCTTGTGAGGATTAGGGTAATTATTTTATTTGCTTTGAATTTTAGTAATGTGTGGATTGTTGCCTCTAGTCTTCCTACCTTTATATGGTTATAATATGCAGATTTTTAGAATTTAGATATTGATGCTTGGGAACACCATACAAAATATTAAGGTTCTTCCTATTGATAATGTTTTTGAGGATTATGGGGCAATCTTCTAATAAATGATTTCCCACCCCACATTTTGTACAAAAATTGAGATCCATCTAGTCCTTCCAAGGACAATCAGGACTCAAATGTTCTTCACTATAGCATATGAAGCATTTATACTTCCTTTGATTAGGGGGGCAATTACCTTGATTATTAATAATTAGTACATCTTCCTCGATCATTGTAACCTCCTTGTTGGTCGTAGATATTATTTCTGAAGTCTCAACCATTTTGGTCATTTTGGTTCACATCCTAAGCTTGATAACCCGACTAGTACTTTTGTTTCTTCTTCATATTCAATCCACATTCTGTGGTATTATGTGTATTTTCCTAATAGATACCACACCATCAAAGTTTAGCATTGTTTGTGTTGTATGGGTGATCTGTTGTGGAGTGGGGCTCAAACACTTTAGAATGTCACATTAATAACTCATGTGGGAAACTCTATAGTTATTTCATATTCTTTCCTCTAGGAATCCACATTTCTCTTGTCATCTCCCATCATATCAACAATTATATTTAATGTGTCCCTGTGTCGAGCAAGTCATACACCACAGGTCATTATGTTGCATAGTAAGGTCTCGAATGGATCCTCGCACGATTTCTAGTTTTTCTTATAATCTTTTGTCGACAAGTGAAACTATGAATTCATCATTGGACTCAATCTGTTGAGATATATTTAAAGCATATTCATATATTATGAATTCATGTAGCCTTAAAGGTGTTCTTTCTTCTGTAGTAGGCTCAGAATGAACCAGTGACTCAACGTATTTTCATCATTCTTGTATGATATTTGGCTTAGTAAATCTTCAAATATTTTATCATACTCTCGGACTATTTTTCTCAACATTTGTGTGATTTATTTAATTTTTTAGAGGCTAAATGCATGTTATATTGAGTTTTAAAATATGTTAGAAAGTTTTGCTTTATTATGTCCTTTGTTCTGGTTTGATTTTCAATGAATTTCGTGTACTAGGTAAGTGCTTTTTTGCAAAGGGAACCAGCAAACCATGCAATTTGTCAATTCTCATCATTGATAAGGTTAGCTTCCCACATGGTCTCGTAGAAAAACTAGTGTCTTTGAGGATATTCATCCCCCTCAATTATTGGGATGTGTACTAAATGATGAAAATCCATATTGGAAATTTTTTTTGTTATTATCCAGAAGAAAATTACTAGTTTTAGGTGTACTTACTTGTTTCTATCAAGTTATATACTATGATAGTTGAATTTCTTCGAGTGAATCTTCATCATTGAGTAGGATCTTCGTTGGACTTGGTGAATCAATTGATATTATTGCTGGAAAGGGGCGTGCTTCCACATGATCTAAATAGAATAGGTTAAAACTATTTCTTCTGAATTTGGGTGAAAAGGTTATCCATTTACCATGAAGCGGTCTCTAGATTATCAATTGATCCACTATTTATCCACAATCATATAGTTGACACCATATGCTACTTTAGCTAGCTCAAATTCCCAAGGCATGCTCAATGCTCTGTCTTACACTTGGGCCATGCATCAAAAGCATCGGGAGTGGATCCACGAGACTCATAACTTTAGGTATTACTATGTGCAAAGCTTTCAAACCTTCCTTTGTCGACTAAGGTTCTTCAATTAGTGTTGGGGCCTCGTCCTTTCTCTCATCTAGTCTACTTTCCCTCGACTCAAGTAGTCATTTTGGATGCCTGACCTTCTCAACTAGTTTCTTCATATTCCTTTTGTTACAAAGGAGACTTAATATGTCCCTATGTTCTTCCCATTTTTTTTTGTCTTTTCTCCCTTTTAATTTTATGAATGTTATTATTATGCTTGCAATTGGCCATCTAATTTTCATCAAGTTGTAGTTGAGTTTTCACTATATTCATTATATTTTTATTTTGCAACTAACATTTTCTATTCATTCATTTCACATAGTTGACAACCCCATCATTTCCAACCCGACTTACTAATGAGCGATGGGTGTGGGTTCAACAATGATGCTAATTTGTTGAGAAAATATTCCCATTGTCTTTCACTGACAAAGTGTTCGCAGTATTTTTTCCTCTTTTTCAATTTGAACAACTAGAGACAAATGGAGTTCAAGGTTCGACTCTGTGTCCAACTCCTTTTTCAATTAAAAATTTATAAAACAAATAATGAATCGTACAGAGAAAACTATCATGCAATTCATTATAGAACCTGGGTCTAGCATTTTCCAACAAAATTCTTTATTTTATGACTTGCTCTTCATAGAATTCGTCAGTTATCATCTTGACCCACTCATGCAAATTTGTTTGTAATCCATTACAAATTTTTTGCATTAATAGTCTTTCATTCTGACCTTCTATTCTGGATATGAACATTATCAAGAAATTTATTTATCTCATGAGTAATGGTCTCTATAGATCATTCATGGGATTTTGTAAAAAACTTTTCTATGGTGTTTGCAAGAGTTAACTTGTTCCTTCTAGCATAATTACGAATGTAATTTCCAGTTTTTGTGTTCCACCACTCTCAGATTTCCTCCTCACTCACCATTATGTACGAATGTTCATGCTTTGTCTCAATTTAGCACCATCGACAATGGAACCAATGTTGTAATCTATGGGATTACTCAAGGTTACAAGTAGTGCATTATAAATAGATAATCATATATGAGAACATGCATATATAAAGAAAAAGAGGTTGAAGAAAGAGTAATGATCACACTAACAACAAGTCTTTTATTATATCATAAATTCATAATGTATGGGGGATAATCATCTCTATAACATCATGGCTCAACAACTTATATATAATAGAGAGGCACTTTAGTCTGATAACTAGGAATTTGAAGATGGAACAATTCCTAATGCAAAGGATAGACATGTGGATTCTTCTCATTCCACGACTTATCAACAAATAGACATTCCTTAATTAGCTTCAAAGAAACAATTAAAAGTTCAATTTTTACAATAAATGAAAAGTATTTGCAAAATTTTGTTGGCAAAGTTTTCTAGTCCTTGGTCTATCTTCGAGTTTCCTCATGTAAATACCATGCTATTAATATAGATCATAGGTAATGGATAAAATTATGGACCCAAATATCGAATGATGGTATCTCTCTTTCCCAACATTGCATACAATTATCCACAAATATGAAAGGATTAGATTCCCCATTATAAACTTTTGGTTGCAAAGACTCCTGGGGTACTTTACTTGCAATATTCAAAAAATTATTGTTAGAAAAAGGAGGAAACTTGTGGGTCATGGTTGTCTGCATTGACGACCATGAATGAAGGTTGTCCTTATGAGTGACCCACCATCTTCTAGGAGTGCCTCAAAGCACAATATCCATTATGGGGATTCTCAGTTCATCTTGGACTCTAGTGCTCAATTCTATAAAAAAATCCATTCAAATGTGAAACCCCATCATAAATTGGAGGGATTGTAACTTCAACCCAAATCCACTTGACAAACTTAATAGTTTCATAATGATGAGATGATAGTTCATGCATTATATTTTTCCATTCATTCAAGGCCTCCTCTAAATTGTTATCAAATGAATGAATACTCCTCCAACTTATAGAACCATCTATTGTGGGGTTAATATGATATTTATGTTTTCATGTTTTCATGTTTTCATGTTTTCATATTGTACATTTGATGTAAAAATTATTTCTCCATAGTATCATTGACAGGATTAGTATAACGAGGTCCTTGGTATGGATCCAACGGCTAGGTGACTTGCATTCCATTATCTTCAAAGGTCGTGGTATCATTATTCGTATTAATGATATCATAGGTCTCATAGGCCTAATATATCCCCAACAATGTTGAATAGTGGTATATTTTGTCCATTATCCCACTTACTTCAAATCCAAATGACAGTTTTACTCTAGATAAGTCAACTTCCATATTATCGAGCCTCCTAATAGGAACGATATGATATTGGTTGGCCATATGCAACTGGATAGGATAATACACCAATGAAGGGCTTCCCATATCCTCCCATGATTTCTTAGGAAGGATATTAACATCTAATTCCAAGTCTAACATGACATCATTAATATCACATACATCTACTTATGTCTAACCAAAGTTCCTTCCCAATACTTTTCTTCCTTCGCCTTACAATATTGATCTTTCTTTTAGGAAGGTTAGTTGAGATGAGACCATCCTCCTCCATTGCTCCTGCAAATGTTTGAAGAGTATTCTGAAACTTTCATGCTAAATATTCATTATCCAAAATATCAACCACCAAATTGAACCAACGACTAATGATCTTCTTAGTTGTACCTTGAAGTTTGATATCTACTACTTTTCCACAAATAAAAAATGTACATTTGATCCCAAATTTTGAAATATTCATTCTTCTGTAACTAAGCAAAAAGGGGGAATAACCATCTAGTGGAACATCTCACGAACCTATGAGAAAATTTCTCTCTGATGGCCTAGGTAAAACCGTGGTGATTTTAGTCCAGCTCGTTGAATTTTTGGGACATCAGGAGAGTTAGATTCAGCACCCATATGAGCCCCTCCACGAGTGACAACATTAATTATGGGCTTAGTTATCCTGTCACCATCTCTTAGCTTTGAATTGATCCAATTAGTTGGTCAATTCCTCATTCATTATTCCCATTTTGCAATGACTTTTGGGCAATATTTAATACTAAGCATTTTCTTTTTTTCTGAAAAGAGGTACACCATGGGAATCTAGATAATGGACAGTCCCTAGCTACATGTCCCGGCTCATTATAGTTTTAACATTGGACTACTCCTCCTTGACCTCCAATTTAATCACCTCAATAATCGCCTACTTAACCTCATCGTCCTTCCCTTGTTGATGAGGAGGGGAATTGTCATACACTCGATATGCATAACAATCCAACCTATCCACCAATACATCCAAGGATTTGAATTGATCTATACTGTGAGTAATATAACCATAAAATTCACAATGAACGTATTCAGGATAGAGGAATACTTATGCAATATGGGGCACTAGAATGGGGAGTGCCCATGTGTTTTAAAAATTCCGCAATGTTCATTCGATTGTGAACAAGTGGAACATTGCCTTGGCCCCTAGAAATGATTATGAGCACAAAATTATGCAATACCTATAGAGGGTCCTATCATACTTGGTCCTACAAGGGGATTTGACATAAGTCCTCCACTCAACCTTGGACGTTCAGAAGCATGATCGCCTTCCATCATACATGTAGTACACCATACTTTCTCTCTGCTGACTTTAGGAATGATCAACTCCTATATTTTCTCAGTCTAATTCTACACTTATTATAAATCATGTCCAGCTGTAGAGTCGATGGCTCTACAGTTTTATGGATACATAGTCAAGGCTTCAATCTTCATAAATTTATCTATTATAGTTCTGAGGGTGTTAATGGTCTATTAATATAAAGGTATCTGAGTTAGGGGTAACAAACCTTGGATAAAAAATACCTTGTGATGCAACTCATGAGAGGGGAAAGTCAATTGTTTCTTTACATCCCTAAATCTTTGAGCATATTCCCAGGATGATTCACCTTCATATTGTTGGATTTATTTCATCTATATAAACCCTTGTTGCTCTAATTTTAGCAGTTGGAATTCATTGATAAACAATTGCTTCACCTATGCTAAAGAAAAAGGAGTTGTATTAGGAGGGTGAAGAGCCATACATTTCATATAACACTATAGTGTTTGTCCCCGCAACATTGTTTGAAACTCAAATTTTTTGGACATATCTATGATTACCTTATACCTCCAAATGGCTTCACATAAGAACCAATGTTTCTCCACATCTTCCTCAACTCTCTTACCCCAGAAGCTGCCTCATAGAAGAAATCCTATGCACTCTAGCCATTGTAATCACTGGAGCTCCTATAAACACAAATCCTCTATGACTAGGTTGTGAAATCACATTTGAAGCTATGCTTGGAATTGAACTAATATTATTTTAAGAACTTGTTATCATAATTCTAGAACTTGATCCACTACTACCCCTCCCATGATTATACCAGGAAGCTAACTGCTACTACTAGGATAATGATTGTACCACAACAAATAAGTAGAACTAGAAAAAGAGAGTACCATATCATTTATGAATGCTTGGAGACTGGTCGATATTAGGATGATACTACAATTCTTTGATCTTCCTTCCTTGACAATAGGGAATTAAGCTTCTCCATTACTTCCATCTTAATGCCACTCAGGAAAATATACCACCTACACCTAACAGTCTACGCATCATCAATCTATATTCCAATATATTTGGTACTCATGTCATCATCTCCTCCTTCTGGTTCCATGCATTTATCTCCACTAGAGTCTCCCATACTAGTGCCATCTTCTATCATAATCCATTTTTCCTTTAACCAGGACATGGCCAGCTCTTCATGTCCCGTCACTTTCCTCAACTTACTCATCCTCTCATCATCATGTCCTATACCAAACATCGCATTCTACATATACTTACCCTTCATCATTTCCTATCTCATGTATTTCTTACACCATTTATCTTGAATACTCTACCTCCTTGTTGCTCTTTCAACCCATGCTTAGTCTTCAAACTTACCCCCCACTGTCATCAAGTCCATATCAACTTCCACAACTCATCAACATCATTCTCAGCCACTCCTTATGGCGCAACTACTTAAGTTGCCATCTGGGTTTGATTAAATAGTAGAAACCCTTTTTCTACCATCCAAATTTTGATCCGCAATGATATTTCCTTGATCAATCTCTTATGTGGGTTCCACTTAAATTCTTATTTTTTCTTTAAGAAGGATTGGTGATTCTCTACAATGAACTCTCCTACATATCCATTAAAAATATTGTCTGCCCAAAATTTCATAGCTCTTGTTAATTGACGGTCTAGCTTATGCAATACCACTAGGTCTTGACGAGTCCACTATATACATCTCTAGTGTTGATTCTCATAATCTAGGAATTTTGCAAGTCATTTTATCCACTTGTACAATTTTATTGGGAACTCACACCAAAAAAATTCAAATTAATCCTAGGATGGTCTGTCATATAAGATAAACCCTCTGTATCTTGCACGTATCGTGTGAGGTTCCCTTTTCTCAAAAGGGTTTCTTGCAGCACAAAGTCTTAAAACCTCTTATCCCACCAATCTTGACTCAAGGATTTATAGATCAACCCATCCATACACCTAATATCTCCCTATTCAGAAGCAAATCCCATAAACGAAACCATTTGTTGGCACAAAATTGTTCAAAGACCAAGGTTCTATGTAAGGGCCAACAAGGGATCGATGTAATCTAGAGATGTCAACATTTTCATCATTCACCAAAGAGAAGAATGTCTCACCCAAAGCACTGCTAGGACTAGTGAAGGATGAGGAATGTACTAAGGGAGAGGCATGGGATAGTTCCTAGGGTTCATTCAGTCACGTACCATGTTGCTCAGGAGAAAGTGAAGCTAAACAATCATCTCCTATTGGCCATGCATTTTAGATTAAAAAAAATACAAGCAAATACAAATAGATCATTCATGCATGCATATCAACAAGAAATTTTGAGGGGGTGCCAACACTTCTCATTTTCATTAATAAAAAACAAGCATGTTACATAGATTATAGTTCTGAGACATAAGTGTCTCTCAGCCTCTTCTTTGATACCCAAAACCCACCCATTACATTAGAGAACTTATCACAACTAGTTCTCATCACCCTCAACATCAGCTTTCTCACCATCCCAACTACTAGATGCCAACCATAATTTCTCTAACCTCTTTCCTTGCTCGTCTTCCCCTTTTTATGTTGTTCAAGTTGTTACTTTTGATCATGCCAAAGTAGTTCCAACTCTGCATTGTTTATGTGGACGCATTAATTATCCATCCTATCTTCTTATGCATCCCCTTTTCACAATGTTTTCTATGTTGATTGGCTACCTATCTTCCACAATCTAGTTTCCAAAAAGAAAGGCCCAACACATGATATTTTAATTTACCCATACTTAAAATATATATTATTTCTTAATTAAATATTAAATAGTACATTACTAAATTATTTATAATTAAAAAAAAAACATACTCTATAGTTTCGTTTCAATAGTCTTACCATATTATAACTTTAAAAAAAAAAACTTTAAAAGTTTTTGGGTTTCAATCCCTATTTATATCTACTACTTGGGGGCAGGAAGATATTATGGCTAGCGAAATGCTTGTAGTTAATAAACTGATACTGGAGCAATTAGATCGGCTTCACCTGGGACTGGATCCCTAACTGCCTTTCATGCTCTTGCCGATCTCTGCTTGCCCATGCCTTTATCGCTTACTTTGGTGGTTCCGGTCCACAGCTAGGTTTTCGAAATGAAGTGGGCTCTGCTACTACTCCTAGAAGGGATGCTTACTAATATGCTTGTTGTGGTGCCAGAACCAATTCCGTTGTTGGATAATATGTATCACATCTAAATATCCTTTTAAAATATTATACCGGAATAGATAAGTTTAACTTGTAGTCGTAGGTGTTGATGCACTAGGATCTACTTACTCTAAATTCCACGGATTACTCCCCGTATTACGTACTGTAAATAAAGGAGGAGGAGCCGTATGAGATGGGAATCTCATGTACGGTTTTGAAGCGGAGATCATTTCAATGGAATGAACGACCCTAACGGATGTCAGCTCAATCGGAAGGGGAATATGCGGAAGCTTTACAAAATTATTATATACTTTATAAGTAAATTAAGAAATACAATACTAATTCTTTTATAATAAAAAAACAACAACAACATTCTATAGTGTCCTTTCAATAGGCATATGTACCATGTTATAAATTTTCCGAAAAACTTAAGACTTTATATACTTTAAAACTTTCGACAAACTAAAACTTTGTTCACGAGTGTTAAAATGTTTAGTAATCATATCTACCATATTCTAAATTTCCTATAAACAACTTTGGAACTTTGTGGGGGGAACTAAAATCATGTTCCCAAATATTAAAAACTTTAAATTTTTAAATAAAAAGCTGAACAATATATTTGTTATCATGGTTGTTTTTTTTCAAATCACAAGCTTAAGAGATAATGACCTCTTGAAAGACATATCCTTATCTTCATCTATTTATGAGGAGTTTGTGGAATGGGTTGAGATTCTTTATTTGGCGTTGAAAGGCAAACAATGTTATTAAAGCGAGTGGGTCATGTTTTTATTATACTGAGATTAATGAGGTTTATTTCAATCAAGTATAAGGATATGTTGTCACGTAAAGTAACGTAGCGTAACGTTACATTACCAAAAATAAAAAGTAATTGCTAAAAAAATAAAGAAATAAATAAAAATAAAACCAATAAAAGTAATTAAAAAAATCTACTTCGACTCGTAAAATAAAAAAATTAAAATCAACATAAATCAATCTTAAACCCCCAATCTATTGAGCATCAAATATTTGTAGGTGTAATTATTTTTATGTGCAAAAATTTAAAGATAAAAAAAAAATTACACCTCAACAAATTGGATCCCTCTCAGTGCTTGATAGATCCGGGTTTAAGATGGATTTATTCTAGTGATTACTTTAATAAAAAACAAATATATATATGTGTGTGTGTGTGTGTGAGAGAGAGAGAGAGAGAGAGAGAGAGTGAAGTGTTCTAATTGGTTTGGAAATATGAAGTATTTAAAACATTTTTTTAATGTGAAAATGAATTGAAAATGACAAATCACATAGAACATTATTATACTTTAAATCCCTAGATAAGCACAAAGTCTTAGATCACCTCAAATGTGAATTGTTATTCTTATCACTTTATGAGTAGTCGTACTTATTCACTATGAGCTGTCAATGAGATATAAACCTAGACGTGACTATGACCTTTTTACTATATAATACCATCATTGATACGAAGATCAATGTTGAAGATGGCTAAAGCATTTTTCACCAGTTTTTGTCTAATGCTTGCTTGTTCCATTTCTTAACTTGGTATAAGAGCACCTTGAGTCTTAAGGGCTCGGTAGCTCCTTCATGGTAGTGGTCCATTAAGGTGAGGTATTCTAGCTAATAATGGTAGTGAGCCATGAGAGGCAAATCCTATGGTGAATGTCTCGGATAATTCATTGTAGTGAAGGGTATCTCAGAGGCTCTTTAGTTTTAATAATGTGAAAATTTCTTGATGCTAGATTTGGTTCATGAATAGAAAATATGCATGAAATGATGGTGTTTAGAGGAGAAAATCCATCTTGTGCAAGTCAATGCAAGACAAGCTTGATCAATGGTAAATGTTATAATTACATCTCATATTGTTGTAAATTTTATCCTTCATCTAAGTTTTGTTTCATAATAATATATCTATTGTCAAATATCTTAGTGATAATATCATATTTGGCTTAGATCTTTTTAATTTTGCATGCGATATATGGTTGTGATCATAGTAGTTCTAGTATAGATGTATTTTGTTTTGAAGCATGGAGCATCCACCCAAAAAATTACACATATAAAAATTAAGGATCATTTTTTTTGCCTACTCCAATTGTTGAATAATAGTTAAATGTTCCAACACGTAGATATAGAACATGTTGTAGAATGGATTGTTAAAAAAATGGAGGTGAAGAAATCTACATCATCATCACATGATTTACCTATTTTTTCTTGTTTCATCAACATCTTTTTATCGACCTTTGATCTTTTTTCAATCAACAAATCTAGAAACATAAATTACGATCTAAATAGAACTCAAGACAATTTCACTAAGATGTGAATGGATCGATTTCCTCCTCTATTATTTTTACCTAATAACATTGTAGGACCCACATAAATGTATCATGATTTGTGTTTGTGATATGGTCTACAAATTATTTGCTTGTTGGTGTGTACCCCTCTTTCCATTGTCAACCTATTGGGCATGAGAAAAATTGATCCAATCCAATGGGTTTAGATCAACTATCCAATGATGAAGAATTTACTCTGGGAATTGATGCTTCTAATCTCGTAAATTGTCATCAATGGGGTGAGTGTTATCTATAGTTTATAAACCGAGCGAATCCATTGTAGAATATCAACTTGTATCATCTCACAATTTCCTCCAAAGTATATCAAAACCATTCACTATATACTCAAAATATCATCCCAAGCATCCATGATCTAAAGTAGAAAAAAATCACAATCACCAGCAATGATCTGGTGATGGTTTGGTATCATTGTGACCTGCTCATCAATGATATTCCTAGCTAGAAACAATATACAATGATCTCAACAATTATCTTTCCACATACACACACCAGCTAGAGAAAATATCTCTAGTTCCATATGTTGTTTGCAATATTGTAAAAGGAACCCACAAACTCCACATGGCATCACCATCTAGAAAGAACAAGGAGCCCATGCCAATGCACTGCTGACATATATAAACACATTACACATTAAATTAATGTTTAACTAACTAAAATGGTTTAAAAATTTGTTGTAACTAACAATTCAGATTCATCACAACACAACAACCCCACATGTAATCAGAACGAGGTCAATGACCATGACAACAAGAAAGAAAAAGAGTCGTCGTTATACATGCGCTCATTGGAAATGCTAAGGATCAATTCAGAACATTGATGTCATCTCTAATTCAATCCACCTTACTCACTAGTTGAAGGTTATTACTAGCATACCAACGTTATAAAGGAGTATTGTTGACATTTGATATCACAAGTCTTGAAGATTACACAAATTGTACATAGATTTTTAGCACGAAAAAGCAAGAAATGTTCTTGGAGCACGAAGACAAATTTGTTGAGGCCACTTTTAGAAAATATCCCAAAAATTGTAGGAAAAATTATTTTCATGTATAATATACCTAGGGGAGGATAATATAGGTACCTAGGGAGGCACCCAAGGGGAATGCCACATAAATAATGAAATAGACCCACTAAGGAGTTTGAAGGATATAATAATAAGACGTTATTTGGCATAAGTCCCTAGGAACTCGTGAGAAAGTATAAATACACATGAGTATCATGGTATTAAGGTATACTGGATATATTCTTTTGTAGCAAGCATGGCTTGTGGAGTGATTCCTTCCTTAAGGAATATCTAATGGTGTTACCCTACCTTAAGGGTTTCTCTATATCTTGGTGTTATTCTTATGGTGAATGTATTTTGGTTAATTCTAAAGTATAAGGGTTCTATATCTTTGTTTAAATCAATTTATAGGTTAAAGATCACTACAACTGGTTTCAGAGCCCTTTATTGGGCCGAAAAATTGGAAGGAATTTTTTGTGTGGATTTTTTAAGGAAAAAGGAGGATGGAGGTATTCAGATCATGTTTTGAAACTACCTGTCCAAAAGATCAAACAAATTGCATATTTTGAGTTCTTCTCACCAATACACCTAATTAAAAAAGAAATCCAAAACAGAGTATGGAAAGTGAAGTTATCACTAATTTAAAATCAACTATTTTGGGGATTTTTCCGATCGACGACCCTGTAGATTGTAGAGCTTATATCTTTTGATATAGTGACCATATTTCAGTCAAACCAACTCTAGTAGATGCAGAATGACCATGGAATTTCATATTTGTGGTCATAATAGAGAATAGGGGAATATTAAGGGATGTATGCTCATTAAAAATTTACCACATCAAAAGTAAGTAATTTTTCTTATTTTAGCATTATCAAACCATAAGGTGATGGACCTTTTATTGAATAATACAAAAAAGAAAATAATTCATATTGGGGATCATGGTAGAAAATTTGGATGAGTTCTAAATTAATAGGTGATGTTATCATATGGTGGAAGTCATTTCACCATGACAAGATGTGGGCACTTCTAGATAAAGAAATTGACAAGGTATTTTTGGATAGATGTTCTCATACTATGAAAACTAATAAAGAAAGCACTAAGTGCTTGTTTTCATGTGACAACTTCCTATTACATGTTCATGGATGTATTCAACAAGAGAAGGTCATTGTTTCTATAAACCCTAAAAACAACCATAATTTTATCAATATTGATTAGGCTAAAAAATTGCAAGTTCCCACAAAATATATTCAAATAACACATGTTAATGGTAAGAATGTTCAAGTTTTTAAAGATTTGAAGGTTACCATGGATAAATATGTGTTTCATTCTTATTTTATGTTGTATATATAGATGATGTGGATATTGTTTTCGGATATCCTTGGATGGACTCAATTGTTGCATTTAATATTAATGTGCAAAAGAAGTTTTTGAAGCTTTGGTACAAGAAAAAAAATTCACCTTGCAGGATATTTCTCTTATGAAACAAGTAGGGCCCAAGTGGACACATGAAGAAGTCCTTGCAAATAAAATAGTTGAAGTCTTTACAAACATGGTAGATGAAGATCCTGAGGATGAATCAAAAGAAGAAAAAGATATAGAAGCATAAGAAGAAATTCCCCATTAAGAAGATAAATAGGAAGAAGATGGTAAGGAGGTGTATGACCATAGGGAGCAACAAGTTCAAGAGTTAAAGGAAGAAGAACCAATAGCTATGGTTGTAGTCTATCAAAAACCACACCATTGTGCGAAACAACATTCATCAAGGCAAGGTCATGAGCATCAATAAAATTACTATGGACCGACATGAAATAAGAAGAGCACCATGTATGGAAGCACGTGGAGAAATAAAAGCAATGAGTGGAGACACCACAGTAATAGAGAAACATCATGGAACCAAAGGAATTGCAATCAAGATCAAGGTGGGAAGGAAGTAATTAGACCATGTATCCATATTTCACTTGTATGGATGGTTGCTCGTCCTTAGTACCAGTAGACTACTATCCTTAGTAGATATTATTATATTACATTCACTAATATTTTGAGGACAAAACATGTTTTTGAGGGGGATGGAATATAATATACCTAGGGGAGGATAATATGGGCTACCAAGGAAGGTGCCCAAGGGGAATATATCATGTAATGTGTACCTAAGGGCGATTAATCAATGTAATGTTTCCATAAAAAATGGAATATGGCCGCCAACTACTTGTAAGGGAATAATATAATAATGAGGGGTTGTATCGCATAATCCCCTTGGAATACTCATGAGAAAGTATAAATACACATGAGTATCATTATATTGAGCTATGCACAAAAGGATTTGGATAAGATTCATGTTTCAATGAGCACAATGAAATTGAGTTTTTTCATTCAGCATAAGGTAGTTTTGAAAAAAAATTACAATAGTCAGTTCTAGGATCACAATAGTCACTCGTAACCGACAATATTTGTCCTTAAAAGGGTGCCCTTCTATCAAGATTTAATGTAGAAAAAAAGGAGTTCTTATAGTAGCTCATAACAAAATTTGGAAGGTGGTTGTAAGTGATTAGTTTCAATGGTTTTGAACAAACTTATGCATATATCATAAACAAAACCCTCTGTCACATACAACAATCATCTCCAAATTTGGGTTAAGTATAGCAATATTGTATGGCAACTTGTTAAGAGGCTTTTACTACACCTTTATGGCTCTTTATTCATTTTATGCATGTTTATGTGGTAGAATTGGCAACATACAAGAGGTCTGGAATGTCTTCATTAGCAACAGGAAGATGTATATCATATATGAGATTTTACACAGCTATAAACTACCCTTTCTAGCAATGAGTTGGTAGAAATATGATGCAAATTCCTCTTAACACCTTTATCCTTTATTAGAACAACTGGAGATAGGGAAATGGATATCAAGGATCCACATGCACACTTTAAAAGAGTACAAGAATCCGATGTTGCGGTAATATTCTACATTTTGAATAAAAATTTCATCATATATAAGTTGATTATCCAAAGACCATTTGGTGAGGATGCCAATTTTTTTTAATTGGGTGGGATATTTGCATGATAATTGCATGTGATGTGTGCATATGATTATATAAGAGCATATCCCATTTCCTTCTATTGGCAGCACATGCAAGATCAATCAGCACAACAAAAAGATGGAAGACTAAAGAAGGGTAGGAAGATCAAATGGATTTCCAGCATTCTTAAAATAGTAGTTGAAGGAAAATTTTAAATTCTTTGAGAGACTGCATGAAGTGATTATGATGAGAGGAGGCCATGTGCACAACAAAAAGAAGGGTTGTACACAACAAAAGAGGGCAGCTTCAATTATACAAAGAATAAATCCATCACCTTACAATTTATTTCCTTGTTGAAGAGTAATACATACTTGGTCAAAGGAATGAAGGCACCCTCATTAAAGAGCATTTGTGTGTCAAATATGAAAGATAATTTTTAAAATAGTGGGCATGTAGTCATTTGTTGGTCATGTAAGGTAGATTTTGACATTTTATCATTCTTGTACATCACAACTTCAAAGGTTACTTATTTGTCCACTACCAAAGCTTATTTACAAGGTAATTTCAAGAAAAAAGATAAAGGCAAACAAGGTGAGAAATATCATTTCCATTACCCTACATAATCATATCTACAATGGAATCCTTTTTTCTTCTCCACTCGGCAACCTTGTCTTCTCTATCAAAACATAGTACTATAGGAACTGCAAAGTATAGGCCTATGGAAAAACATATTTCTACAAGAAAGTGGCGTTATAGCACTAAGGATGGGTAAAGCAACATTCAAGGGAACCAAAGGTACATATGGATATCCAGTATCAAAGACAACATATGCCAAAGGTCATCATTCATGCATGAGGTCAAAATATATGCATGCAAGGTGTGAATGCAAAGTTAAAGCATGTAAAAGAAAGGTAATATGGGTAGCATGTAGAGACCAACTATTAGAGAGGAGTTTTGTTGCATGAGAGCATGCAAAACCTTAGGTTGGGGGGTAATTATGGGCCCCTAAAACAATACATTATTTGGAACATCTAATGGTACCTAAAAGGATTGTTAGGTGGAATAAGGATTCAAATACACAATATATATTTTAGTATTTCTCTAAATCATATGCATGCTTATTTAATGAATACTTTGACATGTGTTAGTAATGTTTCATTTTTTATCATTTCTTAGATTTATTTGATGAAAATGATGGGATAATATTTGTCAAAGAATTCTTGAGTTGTGGTGGAGTTCTACGTGGAGGGTATTAAGTCATAACAACTAGCTCAATCTCCTTCAACCAGTTCACTAGACAAACTAATGAACTGGACAAACTAAGACATGATTGAGAGATTTAAGGGATTATATTCCATCTTCATCCTCATGAGATGCCAACACATGGAGAAGGACTCAATGGTCATCCAAATTTGAATTTACAAAGGCCAAGGTCTATTTTTTTAAATGGGAATCAATCCCACAAAATTAGCAAACATATTTATAGTTAAATGGGACAGCTTCCACAAATCAAGAAATTGCTTGCATGGGATTATTTTGGGTTTACTCAAGCACAAATACAAGTACAATTTGAGATGT